>JABAKD010000029.1:7998047-8142879 GCA_012845835.1 Undaria pinnatifida
AAGAGAAAAAAAAGAAAAAAAAGAATAAAAGAAAGGACGACAGCAAGCCATACTATCTCTTTCGCGCTCCCCCCATTGAACTCAACGAAAACAAACAAAGCAGAAACAACCACTCCTTGTAGAGGGTTCAGGGCTATACTATTTATAGTAGCACACGCTCGCACTGGTACCTTGCCACACGATCTGCCATTTCGTTTCTGCATTAACCTACAACTGTGTATCAGTACGGCTGCTCCCCCCTCCCGCCCTCCCGGTTTCCCTTGGTTGCTGCTCTTGGCGCCCTCTGCTGTGCGGCATTGCCAGCTCTTCTCCGCCTCGCCCCTGTGCCATCTCGTCGTAAAACGGCCCGCCGCGTCGACGATCCCCCGGTGCCGCACTCGGCCATAGCAAAACAGTCTCTACTCCCAACAGTAAAGGAGAGCTATCCGTGGACCCCTCGGTTGCTTCGAATACCCTGATGTCGTCTACCGACACTGGGCTCAGTTCTTTTCTGGTCGGCCTCATCCGGGGTTTACCCCACCAGCCGTCGTCCCGAACATCAGGCGATCGGTCAATCGCTTATAGCTTGTCCGTTGTACGGCTCCCGCAAAGAGGAGGCGTCGTTTGCGGATCTATGCGGCCGTATTATAGTAGTACTAATAGTGGCTATCGTTCGTATTGCGGGTATTCGTGATTTGTTTCAGAGGCGCGATGAGAGAGCTTGTGAGCGTGTCATCATGCCATCAATACAACATGACGAACCTGAAAAAATGTAAAAACACGAATGGATCCTTTGTTAAAGAAAAACGTCGAATGGCCGACTTTCTGGCAGGCAGGCGGGCAGGCAGGCCCAAGAGCAACAACGGTCAGGTGGGTACCTTGCCGCTTTTTCGACAGAATGGGTGACATTATCTTTAAATTATATATATATATATATATATACCGTAACCCTACAACCCTAAGTCAATGAAACTCAACCAACCAACCAATGTAGGGTGAACTCCCTTCGTCTCGAACGAAGTGTGCGTCAACCATCGTGTCGAAAGAGTGGCAAGCTATACTGAACGTCAGGTAAAAGCATATTTCAATTTGATTTCTTTGTGATACGATAGCATCATTGCAACTTTCCGGTTCGAGACGTGGGAGGTTTTACCCACAGCGGCTGTCTAACCAACCTGTGGTCACAAGCCCGTTCCCTTCTCCCCCCCGGTAATCTCCTTCATTTTTATTGCAGCTAGGATAACCCCTTCACCACGGGAAAACCGTTTTTGGAGACTATTACATGTACTTGGAATTAGTACAGGAAGGGGATTGAGTTTCTAACATGGTTGAGCATTCCACCCGATCGTTGATGTCCATCCACCTTCATGTAACACAACAGGTATAATATACATAATCAATGCCACGAGCACTAGACTGCACATCGTAAATCGCCTTTTTCTGCCTTCGCCTCAACTTTTTCGGCTCAAAACGTGGGAGGTTTTAACCCTCAGCGGCCTTGTGGACGAAAGCTGTGGTCCATGGTCAAAGGCGTCGCCCTTTCCTTTCTCCCGGTGGGTGCTTGCCTTTTTTTTTCGTGAACATGATTCAGCATTCCCATTACTGCTCTTTGATTTTCGCCGCGTTCTGCCCACTCTCTCGCGTGCACTATTAACAGCAGCGACGGAAGAATGCCCAGAAAAATCCTATCTGTACTACACCATAAAACCAAAAACGCCAGCCTATATTCGAAACTCAGGGAAACCGCCAGAAAGATAACAGTGTATCCATCACCCGTGTATTAGATGCTAGATTGCGAGCAGGTAACCTGTATCGCAAGAAATACTACTGTGGACAAGGTTAAAAAAGAAATCCCGAACGAATGAGCATCGTCCAAGTGTATACAGCATATCGCATGCTTGTTTTCCTTTATGTGCATGGTTGTGTACAGTTACTCGTTCCGGTTCAGTTGGGAGCGGTTCGGATCTTGCCAGTTCAAAATCTTTCGGTTCGGTTCGATCGAGCCAAATCGCACCATTCTGGAGTTGCAGGTCCCGGACCGAACCGAACCGAGACGAACCGAACCGAGCCGAGCTGAGCCGAGCACAAGAAAATAACCTAACTGAACCGAACCGAACCGAACCGAACCGAACCGAACCGAACCGAACCGAACCGAACCGAACCGAACCGAACCGAACCGAACCGAACCGAACCAAACTGAACCAAACCGAACCGAACCGAACCGAGGCGTACGGAACCGAGCCGAGCCGAGACGATTCGAGTCGAGCCGAGCAACAAAACCGAACCAAACCGAACTGAACCGAAGCGTACCGAACCTAGCCAAACCAAACCCAATCAAACCAAACCAAACCGACCCGACCCGAACCAAACCGAACCGAACCGAACCGAACCGAACCGAACCGAACCGAACCGAACCGGACCGAACCGAACCGAACCGAACTGAACCCAAGTACTTTGAAATGGCAAGGTCCAAACCGATCCGATCCGCAAGATTTAGGAATGTGCAAGGCGAAACCACCGCACCGTGGTTCCGTTGACAACCAACCATGGTCAGAAACAAACCATCCTACTCTTCAACTTGCCCACGAGTTGCAACCAACGTGCCGTAAATGACGCCATAGCCCATAACAGCAGCACAATACGTACCCGTAGCTCGTTCGTACGTAGCACGAACCCTACGGTCTACCTAACCAACACCACCCAGAAAGAAACAAAACCAACGAACTTCAAGTGACCTCTACGTCAGGCAGGCCCGAGAACGCCAGAGTAAAACGAAAAGATAGTGATAATTTGATGTCGCGATACCATTGAGAAAAAGGGGGAAAAAAAAAGGGTAACGGCCAAAAACAGGTACACCCTTGGGCCTATTGATTCCAATAAAAGGTACACGATCTGGATACACGAGTAAAACACACTTCAGCAGCGGCGAAGCAAACATTATTACCCAAACTTGGCCGGTACGTTCCCTGTGCGACGTAGACGCCAAAGCCACCCACATCTTCCCCCCTTCCCCGCCTCCCCCGTCATCTCTCGTTTTCCTTTATCGGTCGAGGCCATTGAGCACTATGTATGTGCGTGCATGGTGAGTCGGGGTGGCGGTCGGTCAGGGCTAGGGCTAAGTTGGGGTTAGGGTTAGGGTTAGGGTTCATTGAAGTTGGGAGGGGGGTCGTCCAACGTGTTAATCACAACACGAAAAAGTCATGGCCAACCGTATGTGTTCATCGTTTCTACGAATTCGTACATACGTCAATTTTGTGCCGTTGACCCCGATTAGCACACGATCATAACGCAGGCAAACTCAGGGCCAACGCTAGGTAGCATAGCCCCTCCGTTTAGGAGCAAAATCCCGTAGCGGTTAAAACCGATGCCGGCTATTTCGGTGCCCATATGGGATAGTGCCTCAAAAACCCGACGTAAAGAACGGCAATACCTGTTAGACACGTTGCACTGCGAACACGCTCCGCTCTGCCTGGAACGTCACCGACGACAGCAAATCGTACAACACACGAGAAGACACACCTCCTGCGATTATCTTTCACACTCGATTTTCTCCACAACAAAAGGGGGGGCGCACACAACCACACAACAACGAAAACGCGGGAGTTGGAATGATCCCGTTGAGATCATTTCGAAGAGGCATCGCTCTGCGTTTGCGCTTCCCCCGTTAGAGAAAATGAAAAAATTGCCTCGGAAATTGGTCGAAGGGGGTGTGTTTTCTTGCGTGTTATGCTTATGTGTGCGGTGCATTACACCTAATTAAGCAAGGGATTTCACGGGCCATGATACAATCCACGGGTCGGGTCGGGAGGTTAAAAACAATTCGCGGGTCGAGTCGGGTCGGGTCAGGAGGCGTCCGAAATCTCACGGGTCGGGTCGGGTCGGATCGGATCGAGTCAGGTTTATTTTTTAAATCTCACGGGTCGGGTCGGGCCGGGTCGGGTCGGGTCAACCCGCGAGAAGCGATCCATCCCGTGAAAAAGCCCTGCAATTCAGTGCTGGTAAGACGACAATGCGTGTGACTGATGCGTCTCATGCGCACATTTTGAGCAAATATCGGCGTGGTAGGGAGCACAAGGTAGAATAAAATGACATGTCTTTATTTTCATGGGATGCCACCGTAAAATATACTTGAAGCAAAATAGCAGCAAATATTCACCTTTTAGGGATGAACACTTGCAGCTTAATCGGCAAAAACCGAGCATTTGTCAAAGAGGTGGCATGCTCGGCTAAAAAAAAAACACGAGAAATCTAAAAAATAACTGCCTACCATGCATATGATAGAAAAGTATAGTGGAAACTACAGTAATAAATTTATAAAATAGATGTGATGTTAGATCTAGATCAAAATTCCCCGCCTAAAGTAAAAATATCAACACTTACCATTACAGTGAACAAAAAATAGGACCCCTCCTAATAAAAACTCACCCATACAACAGTATATTACAAGTACCAACAACGCAGCTTGCAAAGACGAGTATTGACCCGACATTCGTCGAACTCACGGCTGGCGTCCTTGAAATAATATTATCAAATCGGGACCTACAAGTATTCATACGTAAATCAGAGTAGACGAGTAGACAGATTAGATGTACCCCTGGGAGGTCATCGCCTTGAAACAGGTATGATATGCTTTTCGCGGATGGCAAGTGCTCATGGAATGTGTTTTTGACTTGGACCCCCGAGTGTACCTTGTTTCGGACTCAAAGTGACGAGGTGTACCTTTTTCGGACCATATCCCGCAAAATACCGCTGACCTTATAATTGTTTGGGTTCGAAGATATTCTGTACCTGGTACTACTATGTACATGACAATATGTGATGTGGAGGTCAAACAGCTCCTGTCCTCTCTCCCTCTCACGCTACCATGGTGTGCACACCGGTGTGGATAGTATAGGATGTGCTTACCTGCTTGAACGACTACCGGTACAATAAATAAACTGTTCTTTTTCGTTTACGACATAAAATTTAGCATCAAGTGTGGTAAGTCTCAATTATCCGCGCATATCAATCATGTCATGTACTCCGGGGTACTATATTTCAGTACCAGGCACATGGGGCACACCTGATGCTGTGTATAGACTGGTGCGATATATCTGTGGTACCCGGTATATCTGCGGTGTTATTCCTGCTATCATACGAATCGGTACCTGTGTATGTCTGTGTGATCTCGTACATCTTGTTGGTGTACCGCAATGGGCGGGAAATCGACCAGCATAAAAGCTGAAAAGTGGGAACACTGAACCCAATGTGCAATAAACATGAAGGCGCGTACCGTGGGGGAAAAGGGAAGTCACATGCGACCACGGCTTGGCTGGCTTGCCCAGAATGTCTCCTAGGGTAAAACCTTTTGTGTACCAATTCAGCTGCAGAGTAAAAGCGATGATAAAAACAAAAAAAGGGATATGAGGGATGGAGGAAGGAAAAGGGAAACTACGTAGTAGAACCCAGGGGGAGAAAGTGATGTCAGCGCAGCATTGACCATAAGAAGAAACCCGGGCTGCAGGCTTGGACTCTATGGGGCGTATCCTGATTATCATGCATCATGCAAGCACTAATGTATCACGCATGGAGATCTCCGGCACGAGCGGGGATGGTCATAACACATGAAATGTGAGGAAGGATGGTCATAATGCATGAAATATGAGGATGCTTGGATGCTACTCGCAACCTACCAACGCTGCGCCCACACACACGCCTCACATCTCACACCATATACCTCAAAGTTGCCGCACCTACAACATCCAACTCGAATTCCAAGTACTTTTTCACCTAAACGTGGGTGCAGTTCTACAGTGCTGCAGACTGCATCTCTAAAGTTGCCATATTTGTCGTCGTTTTCCTTGAGTCCCAGATTGACATCTAGCATAGCACCAGCGCTTTACTCTCCAACTCAAATCGTCATAGGCTTTACCCTCAGCAATATTGTGGACAAGCGGTGGTCACGGGTGTCCTCCCTTCTCCCTCTCGGCACGTGCCTTCATTTGTTGGTGTTGTGCGTAGGGTTCAGGGCTCCCATTTCTCAGCTATTTTTGCTCGTCGTTTGTATCGAACATTGCTAACCCACGCTCTCGCGCTTTCCGCTCGTCACTTTTTACGCCAACAAAAAATGTCCAAGGGCACGAGAAGGCACTAGCTGACACTTGAACCCACGACCTTGACGGTTGCAGGAGCGAGCTTCACCTACCACGTTAGCATGTAGGGGCGAGGTTCAACTACTAGTCCATCGGGGGCGCCGACCATAGGAGCAGAGTACACGAAAAATAGCAGCATTATTCATAGTCCGTGTCCATATTGCTGTACCGAGTTTTCTTTTTTGTTACAATATATTAGATGTTCGTAGTATTGCTAAAATAGATGGAGGTCCACCAACACATTGTTAATGTTGGTTCTTGTTTGAGTGTGCTCGTGTGGCGGTTACAAACCCTTTCTGGGCTCGAGAGGGAAAAAATGACGAATAAAACTGATGATTGAAGGATCAGCCACACCAATCGACGCGGGCTGCTATGGTGAGGGGGCGACGCGTTGTATGTCTAGCCCTAGCCCTAGCCCTAACCCTAACCCAAGGAGTCCCACCATACGCGCAAAGCACGAACTACCGTATAATGATATTTTTGTTGCGCGCACACAATGATAAGAAGACCGCATGCACAGTAAAACTGACGATGACAAGATCACCTGCACCAAGCCATGCTGGCTGCTTTGGTCAGGGAGCGATGCTTTTCGTGTCGAACCCCGATGCAGGGAGATGCAGGGCACGCGTGTAGCATGCACTATCGTACGTTGCGCACTCACACTGTGCTAAAGATCGCACTTCTCACTCAGCATTTGTTGTTACAATATCGCTGTGTACGTGGATTCCAACAGAGTTGACTCCTTGGGGACCTGGCCATAGCAACCGAAAACAAGCGGTCGCTCCTCATGTGCAGGAGCAGCCTGCACACAAGCTGTGCAGGTCGTTGGCAGATCAATTTCAACCTTGCACTGTGGCGTAGACCAACCCTAACCCTCACCCTAACCCTCAAACCCTAACCCTAACCCTTTGGGGGCTCGAGGTTGCCAGGGGCACTCACGCGGCTCGTGTTTTGGTGGCGTTTTGTGAAAAAAAAAAAACTGAAAGGCCAGCCTCGACCAGTAAGACCAACGAACTGCCAATGACCTGCACAGTTTGTGTGCAGGCCGCTCCTGCACAAAGGGCGCGTCTGAAAAGCGACATTATCAAGTGCGGTATTATCACGCTGCTATTTAATAGGAAAAGCGTGGAGAAGTACAAGCACCATTATGCTGCCTGCGAGCGTGGCAGTGCGTCTACTGATTATGTTGCATGTCGCGCACACACCCTACCCCTTACCCCTCAAGCCCGAGCTGCTTCATATGGCCAATGCTGCTACCCGGTATTACAATGCTGTAATCGTCGCTTTTCTTCGACGCGATTGTGTTCACCTCTTTTAAGTCTGAAACGAGAAGAGAGTGCTCGTATCATAGCATGATACGACCTAGAATACACACATACGTGAATCGAACCGATACGTGTCGGCTTCTTTTTCGTCAGGTAAGTTGAAGTTATGACGATGGTAGGTAGTCATAGTTGAGGGCGGTGCATCGCGCATCACAAGTAACGCGCGGTCGTTCACAAAAGAAAACGGTTTTTCAGACGCGCCAAAGCGTTAAAAATTTCGAAGCACGAAGTTAATCAATTGTAGGTTATCGTGCCCGTCACCTCTGTGCTTGTGTTGCAAGTTGGGTGTTGTTTGAGTTGCGTTGTAGGTATTCATCGTACATATTAATAGTTACATTTTTTGTACTCCGCAAAAAAAAACTCCTGCGTACCGGCTGCGTTGCGTGTGTGCGTGTGGCCTTCTTTTCGCACACTGCCTGATACCTGGTACCTCGGGTACCTTTTGGATCTTCCTAGGGCTCCGCACCTTTGTGTGACCACGGACTCTAGATTTTTTACAAGAAGAGTTAGTGGGAGACAACAACAACAACAACCTGGTACCTGGTTCGCACCAGTGCTTTTGCTGCACAGGACCATTACTAATAGCATGAAACCGGACACAATACAGCATACGACTTGCAGCATACTACTACGGCAAACCTGCGAACCTGTTATGTCTACAAGTACAGTTGTACCTGGTATGTACGAAAAATACGCGACATTGCCGACTTCCACGTTTCGGGGACGAACTACTTCAAGTTAGACTTGGGTACATTCGGAAGCAAAAATTAGGGGGGACACGCTAATTAATTTTGGGCCTCAGGTTCAACTTCTTAGGTGTGGCAAGGGCGTAAATGATAAAATGATGTTCCCATAACTCGTTGCTCAATAAGTATTCTGTCCTCGCGCGCTGCTGTGCTGTTGCAAGCACAGCGTAGCGGAACCAGCAATACAGGTTATGGTACTGGTGTTGAAGGAGTGGAGCAGCACCAACCAGCAGCGAAAATGGACCCAGGTCCCTGGTAGTAGACAAGACACAGCGAGGCAATTTTATTGTTCGGTACCATACCCGGCGAATGGCGGTGGACAGCGTACCAAAACAAAACCAAAAACACCACAGATCCACACAACTAAGCTTGGTGTAGCACCGCATGTCGATCAAATCAAGTATCGATATGGGCGGAAATATAATGAACTTTGAGATATTGCAACGTAATTAATACAACAATGCAACGTCACCTATAGTTCCATCCACAGTGGTATCCTACGAAGCATTTTTCCTTGCGTTTTTCCATCTTGTCAACGGCGGGGGTTCAAGTTTCTGTCTCACCCGTCTCGATGGGATAAAAAAACAGCTGATAGAAACGGTGAAGGATAGCCTCGCGGTCACGGTACTTGAACCTCTTCTTCTGGCGTGCAACACAGGGACGCGTGCCGGGCCTTCTTCTAGGATAGTGAAGATACATACCTGGTACCTTGCGCACGTACGCATCCTTTTTTGCTTCCTGACTACTACGATGGGCTCTGGGCCCTGGGCTCCGGGACTTTGTCTCAAAATAACTTGTCGTGTTCACATGCTCGGATTTGAGATCATGGACGGATAACCCTCGGGGTCGGTATTTTTTATACTAAAAAAACAGACAAAAAAAGGGCGGGCAGAGTATCTGGCAGATATTCGATTGGTCACCTACTACCTGGAACCGACGATCGGTATGTACGAATTTATATATTCGTTCCGTATGGACTGGGCAGGGTATCAACCACTAGACACGACCTGCCAGCCTGAGCGTGCAGCAAGTCACAGCTCGGTCTAGCGCTGATCGTGGTGTGCTGTCTAGGCGGCTGTGCTTCATACATGGGCAGAGATGGTGCAGACTGCATTCTGTTGTTCGCTACTCGTATGCTCTTGCAGACGAAGAACGCAAAACCCACATATTGTTTTCAAACCATGAAACGCAAAGACTTGACAGAAGTATTGGCCAACAGCAATTCTGCCTCGTGATACCCGAGGGTGGGATGACGCTCTTTGTCGCTGCTCTCGCCCGAGCGCATGTTCTTCGCTCCTAGGGTGCGTTTGTAGAGCGCCTGAGTTACTCCAGCAGCAGCAGCAGCAGCAGCAGCAGCAGCAGCACCTGCACTCGGCGAGGCAATGCTCTTCTATCATCCAGCTTATTGTTTTCTCCTATCATATCAAGCCAAGTGCTTTTTATCTTCTCATCACACATATCTGTACCAGACTAAAAATAGCACACATATCAAGCATACCTCCGGTTTGGCGTCTTTAATCACGATGTCAGCGGCATCGACCTCCACTGGCGCCTCCCGTTCGCTCACGGGCACCTGCTCCGAAGACGACGTGCACCCCATAGTGTGTCTCTCGAACAACTCCCGGTACTAGTGCGGTGTTGTGCTGTGCTGTGTAGGTTGATGTGTGGGTGGGTACCGAAGTATAGGGTGGGTTTGTGTTTGATCAAAAATATTTCGAATACGTAAAATGTGAGTTCGACCAGTTGAGTGATCAATACTCAGCTTTGTAAAACTGTGTTCTCGTGTATTCTATTTTGTTTACGAGCAGTTTTCTCGCCTCTACGTTTTTCTTTGCATTTTGATGCCGGTTGCAGAATTATTTTTTTTCGCCATGAAAAATCGCTGGAAATCTCCAAAATGCACAATGAGAACTTGAAAACGGAAAACACGTACAGGCGTGCGAGTATCGAAAAATAAAAATAAAAACAAAAGTGAATTCCGTTGGTCGTTCAACGCGTCATTTCACTGCTCTGCCACGATCCATACTCACTGCACTCGCATTTTACTTCGGGCATTTCGGCCAGCGGCGATCTGTCTTCTTCTCCCTCTCTCCCGTCTCCCACGTCATGTACCTACGGTGCCATACATCCCTAGGACTCACACCGGTATAATATAGTCTCCCGCCCCCTCGCTCGTATCCACCACCTACCTGTTGTTGGCATTTTTTTTTTTTTTTCTCACACATCTACTTTCCAGCTTCTGGACAAGCCGTGGTCACAGGTGTCGTCCCTTCTTCCCCCGGTTCTTGCCTTCATTTTTTATCGCGCATAGGGTTCAGCAATCCCACTGCTCGTCGATTTTTCATCGAGTGTTGCTAACGCACGCTCTCGTGCATTCCGCAAGTCAAATTGTGCACAAGAAAGGTTCCAACGAATTTATTTATTATACGAGTATGCACTCGGCGGGGCTCGAACTCCCGAAACTGACCTATACCAGGCTCGAGGATAACCTGATACGCCACCGGGGCGACCGTCGCATATACACCCCCCGCCGCATGTAACCATGTGAGGTCTGTTGCTACTATTCGAGTTACGAGTACTATTAATACCTGTACCAGGTACGAGTCATTTCATGGAGTGCTACAAGCGGCAGCAGCAGCAAGCACCAGGCGAATTCCGCACTACTTCTGACTTCTAAGTAACATATTTGGACGGTGGCACTTGAAAAAAAACAAATTAAAAATCGTTCATTATATTAATAGTTCGCTTCGAGAACCCCACAAGCGCCGTATAATAACCTGGTTAAAAAAAACGGTTCGGACTGCGCCGAACATTTTTTCCGATGCATTTCCGAACCGTTATGTTTTATCACGTCTCGGGTAGAGCTTCCATAGTAGCTAGTAGATAGAGCTGCTCAGAAAAAAACTGATCCAGGTCATAACTCAGGGGTCCCCACCGTCTGCCATGAGCGCCGCTCAAGCTGGGCTGGCGGCAGCCGTGTCAGGGCCCGGCAACTACGAACGCGAAGTGTGTATTGGGCGGACAAAAGGCTAAAAATAAAGCGCCTGGAGGCTACATTCTACATTCACTCTCGCGGGGGTGTACAGAACAGTAACAACACCTCGCTGATGATGACATGAGAAGAAGAACCCCAGCAGGATATTATAAGCACGCAAACGACCGACGTTCAGAATACTGAAAAAGCTATGAGCTTGAAAGCAGCAGCTGAATCAATCATCACAAGCCGAATGAGATTGGTGGGTAAAGGCACACAGCATCGGCAGCTTGTTGTCAGCTTGGCAGCAGCAGCAGCAGCAGCAGCAGCAGCAGAAGGAATGCAGATAGTATATGAAGCGACGTAATCTGTCACGTAATCACTGCCTTGCGCAGTGAAAAGAGGAACCACAACCGTTCTGGTGCCACGACGACGCCGCTGCCTCCTCAAGAGGTAAACTGCGCGGTCCGGATTGGGAATAGTCTATACTTCTACTACTGCTGTGAATGTTTACGCCTGTACAAGTACCGAGTTGTGTACAAAGAAGGACTCTCTCCACGCGTAACTCGTATTCCTGCAGTTGATGTGATAAGACTATACTGGGTATTATTGCTTGTTGCGAGACGTTGGTTGTTGATGTTTATGCACCGTCCGGTACCTGACGTGTAGCTGGTGGTATTAGACCTAGCACCACGCGTATAGCAAGCCCCTACATATCTGTGACCTAAACTTGTTAATACCCTTCTTCCCCCCCCCCCACCCCTTTTTTTACCCCCGCTTCCTCTTGTTCAAACGCCCCACCTAACATCGAAATCTGCCAAAGTAATAAACACTTCCACGCACTTGATACCACCTCATTATCTTTCTAGAGTCATCCATGCCGCTGCTTCAACCCCCCCCCCCCCAACGCCCCCTCCTTCCCCACCCCCCGTGCCATCGCCTAAACCTAGCACCACGCGTATAGCCAACCCCTACATCTATGCGACCTGAAGTTGTTCAAAAAACCCTTTTGCCCCAACCCCCCCTGCCCCCCCACCCCCTCGAACACTCCGCCCTCTCCTTACTGGTTGTACGACTTACAGGATAGTCTATGGCCCATCACGCGATTGTCAAGTGACAGAAGAACTGCCACAGGTTCTGCTTGGACAAAACGATGACGACATCGTCATCGAGACGGACTGCATCGAGAAGTACTCCCACACCACCAGGGTTGTGGGTATGTGCGCAAGGCACCACTATACCACCCTCATGGTGGTAATCGTGCACTTCAGCATACAAGTGTGGAAGGAGGGCAGCAGAGTACACCTGGCCGGGGCGTGGATCTTCGCTTTGCAAGAGGTTGATCGCGACTTCGACTTCCACCTCCATGCCTTGACTCGGGTCGCCGACCACTACTTGCTTGCGTGGAGACGGAAGCACAGCAACTGTTCAATGACACAGTTGAACAGAAGGCGGAGTGGCAACAACAGCCCCGAGCTGATGTCCAGACAAAGTGCTGCCCTTTTGCAGTATGTCTCAGAAATACAAACATGGTGCGTTTATATATTAATTTTTTAAGTATCTAGAGGAACACGGAGGGAACAACGACGAGAGAGGAGAGGATGGAGAGAATGGAGTGAGCAGGAGGTGGGTACGGATTATCACCTCATCACGCCTGCCCACGAGCCATGGTCTCCAACACCTTCCCGAATTACAACCCAAGAATTCTCAATTTTATTTAATCCAGATTCCTCCACAATGTCCCTTTCCAAGGAACTTAAATTTTCCACTTGATAATCTCTTTCTTATAATTAGCGATGTCAGAAAATAATGGTATCTACATGATTGTACCTATCGATTGAAATATTCCATCTTTCGATCCATGTACAAAAACAAATTATGAAGTTTTTAACACGTTGTTTACTACACCTAAGAACTGGGGCGCATACTACATGTAACATCAAACCTTCTAGAAAAACAAACATTACCAGGCGGGTGATATAAAGGGGTGTCTTCTCGCTGCAACCGTCAGATTCGTCCCCAGGCTTTATAGTGTCCGCGCACATATTGAGATGCTCCCCCCCCCCCCCCCCCCCCCCCCCCCCCCCCCCCCCCCCCCGATCCCTCTTGTTTAAACGCACCACCTGGAATCAAAATCTGCCAGAGTAGTAAACACTACCAGCCAGCTGATATCATCTCATTATCCATCTAGCCATCCATGCCGTAGCTCCAACTCATCTCCCCTCCCCCCCCTTTTTTTTCCCGCCCAGTTCGTTCAAACGCCCCAATTTACAATCGAAATCGGCCAGAGTAATAGACACTAATAAGCCATTGATATCACGCCATTATCTTTCTAGCCATCCATGACGTAGCTTTCATTCATCCCCCCTCCCCCCCTCCAACGCCCCCTCCTTCCCCACACCCCGCACGATCGCCTAGACCCAGCACCGCGCGTATAGTAGGCCCCTACATATACGATTAATACGCGCGATCGGAGGATCACACACCATGTTGCGAACATCAGTGTCGACCAAATCGTTGATTATAATATTATATGTGACCTAAACCTCTTGAAAACCCCTCCCCCCCCCCCCCCCCCCCCCCCGTTTTTTTTTTTTTTTTTTTTTCCTCGCTTTCTCTTGCTTCAACGCCCGACCTACTATCGAAATCCGCCAGAGTAATAAACACTTCCACGCCCTGGATATCGCCTCGTTATCGTTTCAGAGCCATCCATGCCGCTGCTGCAATTCCCACCCACCCCCGTCCCCAACGCCCCCTCCTTCCCCACCACCCGCACCATCGCCTAGACCTAGCACCACGCGTATAGCCAACCCCTACATCTATGCGACCTAAAGCCCTCCCCCCCCGCCCCCGCCCCCCCCCCGCCACATTCCCCCCCCTCCCCCACAAGAAATATTTATAGTGTCCACGCACAAATTGACCTGCCCCACCCGTCCCCTCCCCCCCCCTCCCCCCCTCCCGCCCCTTTTGATCAAAATCAGGCCCCCACGCCCTTAAAAACTCCGCCCTCCCCTCACCGGACATTCGACTTACAGGATTCACTTGATGAACTGATGCATTTCCTTCCACAGCTGTCAGATTTTGTCCCCCTCAGAAACGGGTTTTATAGTTTCCGCGCACAGACTGCCTAACATCACCCTGTTGACCCTGATAGCTACACTGTAGTTGCAAGGGGAGTCGCCGACCTATATCCTTAATGAGGACACACAACCCGTAATACGCGCGATCGGTGTATCACACACAGCTTGCAAAGATGAGTTTCGACAAAGTATTCGATCTCACAGCTGGAGTGTAATTTAATTTTATAATAATCCATGGCTACCATTTTATAAAATTATTCTAATAACGTCAGCTGTGAGTTCGACGAATTTAGGGCCGATACTCATCTTTGCAAAAGCTGGGTTGTTGGTACTTATCCTGCAATACTCCGAGTGCGACTGCGCTAGTGCCCGTCGCATATTCGTTATTATAAGCTATGTTGAATATAAGCCTCTCTCCGTGTATCAACAAGCCTAGGCATTGCCACGGTGAATATTGCCAAAATTAGAACGAACCACCTACTATCAAACAATAGGATCTACTAGAAAACCAGAAGTATAGACTAGACTATTTACGTAACCCCTGCCCGAACGGAAATCGATGTGCCTTTCTAAACTCTTCCCATCAACGGATTTCGTCAGGATATCCGCATGCTGATCTTCTGACTGAATATAGTGCGCTGAGATGTCCCCGCTGGCAGCAATCTCCCTGAGAAAATGGTGCCGTACGTCAATGTATGTGCTTGCTGTTGGACGAGCTCAAGGGTTTTTTCGCTAGGTCTATCGCCCCCTTGTTGTCCTTGTACACACCAATGCTCATTGGCCCCAGGCTGAGCATCAGAAACACCACACATATAATGCCTCTTTGACCCCGTCTGCCATGGCTACGTATTCCGCCTCAGTGGTATATGGAGTGACGCACTTCTGAGTCCTAGAGAACCAAGACACTAGCGTACCTGCGTAGCGAACGGCTACACCAGTAACTGAACGTCTGTCCTCCGCCTGGAGGGCCTAGTCCCCGCGTCTACATACGTCTCCAAATCAAACTCCAAGTCCACAGATCCCAAGTCACCATCTCTCCTGAACATTGGCCTTAAGTCCGACTTGGAATTCAGATACTCGATTATCTTATGTGCGGCCTTGCAATGAATCGGCTTGGGTTCATCCGAAAACAGCGCGATTGCCCGAACTGCATTCAAGATATTGGGTCTCGTCTGGTTCGCGATCCACATCAGGCTCCCGACGATCTCTCGGAACGATACACCTGTTCGTAGAGTTCGAGTCCGGATGCCCTGACCGCCACGCAGTCTGACGAATGCTTTTTTTTTCGTTGTATTAGAGGACAGAGAGGAGAGAAGGAGCAAAGAGCGGAGTGCCAGAGCTCTCCTCCCAAGAGCAAAATTGCATTAAAACGCCTACGAATATGTGCGCGACTCTCTACAAGTTTTGTAGCCGTCGTGCCGTGACGATCGAAACCAACACTCTTTCTGGCTCTTTACATCAGTGACGAGACCGATTGGGCATCCAAGACAACGAGCCAGGACCTAAAAACAGCCAACGACACAGTCCTGCAGGAGGAAACCCGGCCACCGAGTCAAACCCCGCTGTATAACTTACATCGTCTAAAACATTGCTGTAGTAACAACGGCCGCATTCAAACGATGACCATGGCCAGAAACTAATGCCAAGCAGCACCCTACCCACCCATGCCCTTCAATGTAGCATGGGGCGGCGGCCTGACAAATATTCGTGGCATGGCTCAAACATGGTACTCATCGAATAATGCTCACACCCCGTACTCACCGTCCAACAGTAGCTTCAACAAAAACTTACGGTGAGATTTGAAAGGGGTTGCAGCAATGGATTTCGTTAGAATATCCGCGTGCTGCTTTTCCGAATCTGCAAGTTGAATGTCAATCTTCTTGGCACGAAGAAGCTCTCGGACGAAATGGAAACGCGCGTTTGTGTACTGGCGCCGCGCCGAACTAAGAGGATTCTCAGCCAGTGCCATGGCCCTCTGATTGATTTCAAAAACTCGGACACACGATCCACTCAGCTCTGGACGAATAAATGATAAGACTGCACCCGTAAATAGAGCCTCCTTCACCCATTTACACAGGGCTACATATTCTGCTTCTGCTGTAGACAACGTGACGCACCTCTGCGTGCTGATTGCCCAACTGACGGCAGCACCCCCCAAGTTTATTACCGTCCCCGACACCGAGCGCCTGCCCTTAGATTTATCGACGTAGTCGGCATCACCGTACGCAGTCAAAATCCAATCCCGAACCCCTCACAAAAGTCAATCTCATACCCCTTGCCCCATGGAGATATGCCATGATCTTCAGAACTGATTTGCAGTGCCTGTCGGTGAGGTTGTGAGAATGGCGCGCCACAGCACACACCGCATTCGAGATGTCTGGCCGTGCCATGGTCGATGGCCACATCAGACCGCCCACAGCCTCCCTCTACGTCCAGTCTTCCTTTGGTTCGCCCTCCTCTCTTGGATCTAGTTCAACGCCAGGGGTCGCGGCGATGTCAGAAGACGAGTTCGCACGGAACTGATTTAGCGTGTTTTGAACGAGTGCCTTCTGCGTGATCTCTAACGTGCCCAGTTCTCAATTGCGCTTGAGAGCACAACCACTATACCAAGTTAATTCGCCGAGATCCTTCGTGTGGAATTTAGTATTTAACGCGGCATGGAAGTCTCTGCGTGCCTCGTCCGATCCTGCAATCATTATGCCATTTACATGAACGGCCATAATCAGTTCTACTTTGCCATCGACAACCATGCGAAAAACACAAGGATCAGTCCTATACTTCTCCATACCGTATTCTACCACGGTATCTATTAGTAATCTGGTTCACTGCCGTCCGCTCTGTTTTAGGGTATATAATGATATGTTGAGGCGAATAATCTTTCCTGATATGTCACCATAACCATCGAGTAGTTTTATGTATATCTCGGCGTCGAGTTCGCGCGAACAAAAGCTTCTACAACGTCTAAATGAAAAATCTTCAGGCCGTGCTCATTTGCAACGGCCGCCAGAATTTTGATTGATGCTGACGATGGAGTTGGTGCAAACGTTTGGGAGTACTCTACACCTTGCACCTGGCCAAACCCCTTAGCAAGAAGTCTCGCTTTTGTCTTCACTATCAGGCCATCTTTGTCAGTCTTACAGGAGAACACCCACTTCGCACCTACAGGTTTCCACCCTCGCGGCGGTGTCGTGGTTTCGTGTTTTCCAGTCGTTTTATGACCGTCCTTCATGGCCTCACGCCAAGCCGCTTTGTATTTTAAACGCTCTACGTATGCTACGGACTGCGGGGGAGGTTCTACATCTTCTGGGAAACCACTCGACATGCACGCGCTTAACTCCCCTTTATTTTCTTCCACAGCAGGTCCTCCAGCCATCATGACCATTGTGTCCTCCGTCGTCCAGGATGTACTCTCCAGTACTCCCAAACTCCACCCATTTTTGCACTACCGCAGGCATCGCGTCCTCGATCGCACGCTGACGTTGAGCAGAGTCACCCTACAGGCGTTGACTCTGACCCCGGGCCCGGCCCCTTACTGGTGGGGGTAGCCGTCCCCAGCTGCTGAGCTCGTGAGCTGCCCTCCCCGACAGGATCGCGGGGAGATTATCGCCGTTCCCTTGGTCGGTGCCGGAGGATGCTGACGCGCCCGAGTCGCTTTCGGTCCTCCCTGCGGGGACCGAGGAAGCGTCCACCGCGCCCCCTTGAGACTCGTGAGTCCATCGTCTAGGCTGTTTCGACCCTTCCTGCCGGGACCGAGGAAGCGTCCATCGCGCCCCCTTGAGACGAATTCATCGTCTCAACTGTTTCGTCCCTCCCCGCCGGGGCCGAGGAGGCGTCCACCGCGCCCCCTTGAGACGAATCGACGCTTTCTACTATAGAGGTGGCACTTTTTGGCTATTTTTTTCTGGATGATGGTGCTCCTTAACCCAATTTCGTCGGAATTTCAACAATTTTTCGCTTTTTTTTTTAATTACCTAGGCCATGGGATCGTTCATCGGCTTGCGTTTTTCCTTTATCTCAACATCAGTTTTTTGGGTGGGGAACAGAGCTCCTGAAACTAGGAGCCCGAGAAAAATATGATTGCCCCTCTATCGTACCATGAGTCAATCCATCGTCTCGACTGCTCCGTCGCCAGCATCGCCGGCGTCAGTTGTCTCCTGTGAGCGCTGCCGCCAAACCGCGTGCAAATCAAACCCCCACGTCACGTCGAGGTCGTTCAGAAAATCCACACCACCTTCCTGCTCGTCCACCACCCCCCCCCCAACCTCGATCTGACGTGTTCTCGTCGTCGGCCTCGGACCTCCCCGCTTCCTGAGACAGGGAGCCATGCTTCTGGGCAGGTACAGGTGGCGCAGGCGACACGCGTTGCCAGGTGACATGACGCGTGATAAGCAGAGTATGGTGTTTGGTCAGCACTCGTACGGTGTCTTGGGGGTGGTCAGGCGCAGGGCCCAGGATAAAACACCCCTGTGCTTTCGCCCGGGACTTTTTTACCTTTTTCGTCTTGCAGTTGCCAGACGTGAGGAAAGGTAGAAGCACTACCGAGGGGGTTGTAACGTACCACATGTCGTACGGCGACTTGTTTTCTGGGTTAGCGGACATTGCTGCGCGGTTCAAAAGCATCGCACGCCCAGTGCGACGCTTCGGCCCACAACGATTCCGTTGCCGACATTTGCGAGCCTGCATTCGACCCGCCACTGCGGCCGTCTCAATCAAACCCAGCGCGCGCTCGGCTACCCCATTGAATTGGAGACTGCCGGCCGTGGTGAATTCCTGTTTGATCGCGTGTTGTGATAGAAGTATCATCGCATTTTTCGTCTGACGTAGTTTCTGAATGACGGGTCTCCTTAACCCCAAATCGTCGGATTTTGTTCTTTTTTTTCGCATAATCATCGTTGTATACAAGAGGTGTTTTATTCGGTAGCAGTTCTATTTTTCTCCAAAAAACAACCAGTTTTTTTGGGAGAGGTCTTAAGCTACGAAAGTAAGGAAACCCAGAAAAAAGGTGGTACACCTCTACCCGAGTCTTTGATGCATCGCGATCTACATAGGCCGCCAAACTTTCCCCCGCGAAATCCACCGCCCCCATCGGATTGGACAATCACCACCTGTGCAGGGACACCGTCTGTACGAGCATCTGCGAGGAACTGCTCGAACATTTCCGCGGCGTCCGATTTGTGGCGCATATAATACACCCACATATACCGTGAAAAATCGTCGTGCACGATGAGAGTATGCCGCTTCCCCCTGTGAGACTCTACCACCTTAGGCCCACTCAAATCCACAAAAAAAACTCCCGAGCTTCTTATATGATCGTGTGCGTGGACTGCTTGATACCTCGGCGGAGACATTCGCCATGGAGCACCTTTTGCACTCCAGCAGCTTTCCCTCGAGAACGATCCCTTGCTGCTGCGCGGTCTTGCTGAGTAGTGATTCGTGGGAGTGTCCAGCCGCGCAGTGGTAGTCGTTCATGTTAACCACGGGCTTGTTGAGCAGTTTTCCCGGGGCGAGTACAGCACAAGCATCTTCCTCAGTGCCCGGTAGCCAAAAAAGGCTGCACAGGTTCCCGGTCAACGGAAACACGATCAAACGCTCAGACTTGATCTTGACTACAATCCCCGCGGACCGCCCTTCAAAGGAGTGACCGCTGTTCACGAGAGTGGGTAGGGAAAAGAGATGGTAAGGGAGGTCTGGCACGTGCGCAACATTCGTCAGCGTTACTCGCACGAAACCGTTTCCGCGCCGAAAAGCAAAGTTAATATCTCCATATCCCTCGATCGTGCGGGTTGAGCCGTCAGCAATACGCAGTTTCAAATTACATTCTCTGTAGTTAATCATGCAACCTGCTGAAGGCGTCATGTGAGTGGACGCTTCACTATCGCAAAGCCAGGCCTCATCCCCTACCTGCCAAGCCGACTCCCCTTCCCATTTCCTGCCCAAAACATCACTGCACTCGCCTGCCTCTCCGGCCTTGAAAGCTGAAGCCTCAACCGTATCATCATCATCATCGTCGTTCGACGCCGCCAGCGCAGCTTCCTCTTTCGACGAGGGGCAGACATCAGCAGCGTGCCCCCGTCCGTGGCATCTGCTGCATAGCTCCTCCGTGCAGTCGACCCTCCAATTGCCCTTCTTACCACACCTGTAGCATCTCATCTCGGAGGTACCACCTTCGGCGGCTTTGGCGATGCTGCCATCACCGCCGGCAGCCGCGGCCGAGCCACCACCGTCCTCGTTGGTGTCTTTACCGCGTCGTCCTTGCCGTCCCCAACATCCACCTTTTCCTTTACCGCTGCCTCCACCTTTTCTGCGGCCACTGCCGCCGCCGGCGAAGATAGCATGGCCGGCATGGCCAGCATTGGACCCCTTTTTTCACTTCTATCTCCTCCTCGCTCACGTGCCTGAGGTCAAAGGAAGGAGTATCGGGGATGGGGCTGGGCTTCGAGACGTCAAAACGATTTACACTCCGGATGAACTGGGTCCGCGAAATCTCCGAAGTACCTTTCTCCCGGTCCCTCTTGTAGTCACTGCCCATGTACCACTCTACCTCCCCGAGATGTTTGGTGGGGAACCTCTGGTTGGGGGCACTGACTACCACTTCAGTCACCTCCTCAGTAGCTGCAATCTTGATGTCGTCCACATGAAAGACCATCATCGCCACAACTTCACTAGCAATCATCAGTCGATATACACAGGGATCTATCAATCATTGCTCGAAACCCCACTCCACAAGGGTTGACGACAATGTTACAGCTGGTACCACCCTTGACCACTCTGCTTCAGGCCGTAAAGAGCCTTGTTGAGGAGCACTACTTTCCCAGATACTGATCTACAACCGGGACGCAAACGCAGGTAGATAACGGTGTCCAAGTCCGACTGAATGAAAGCTTGGTCTGCATCTAAATGCCTCAGGTCCCAGTTCAGCTTGCTGCCATGGCCGCTACCAACTGCCGCTACCAACCTTCGATCATGTCAAACACCGGGCTTAGCAACTCACGGTTCGTGATGCTCTCCACTAAGCAAGCCCATGCAATACGGGCTCGTCTAATACTCGCCTCACTGGAACCTTCATCCAGTAAAAACCGAGAAGTCACGGAGGGATCGCCTACCGGTATGTCATTTACAGTCATAAAGACCTGCATACAATCATTTGACAGCGCAAAACAAGACGAGATTGCTACCCCTTGCACCCTCAACCTCACCAATAGTTCGCAGCAGACTATCGATGTTGACTCCATTTCTACGACCGCAAGCAGACCCTACCCGCTCACCGGTCCCAGCACCTTCAGAACATGAGGGCTGGTCTCCACTGATAGACCCTTCTTGCAGTCCGCTAATGTCCTCCTAACTAGCCTCGATCCGCGACAGCCTTTCTTCATAGGTCCTAGCCTGCGTCTCGAGCAACGTCTTGAGTTTATCAACAATATTGTCTTCGTCCCTCATCTTAGAACAACCAGCCAAGTTCGAACTTCAGCCACGAACGTGTTCAATGACAGAGTTGAACAGATAACGGAGTGGCAACAACAACATGTCCAGACAACATACTGCCCTTTTGCATCGTGTTTCAGAAAGAAAAATATGGTGTGTTTATATCTTGATTTTTCAAGTATCCAGGGGAACACGGAGAGAATAAGGAGGAGGGATTGGAGAGGATGGAGAGAACGGAGTGAGCACGAGGTGGGTACGGATTACTACCTCATCACGTCTGTCTGCCCACGCGCCATAATCTCCAGTACCCCCCCCTGAACCACAACCCAAGAATTATCAAAATCCAGATTCCCCCGCAATGTCCCTTTCCAAGGAACTTTCCACTTAATCATATCGGTGGCTACCATATATCCCGCACTACCCCGAGTGCAACTGCGCAACTGCCCGTCGCTCATTCGTTGATATAAGCTATATTGAACAGCAATGCCACCGCTCGTGAGGAAAACCCGACGCTCGCATGCATGTGTTCACGGACGGCTGCTCGAAACTGCGCGAGGGAAGGCGCATTTTCCTATTGATGCCCGACAGTGTGCGGTAGCTCGGCTTACTCGTCGAACATCAGATTGTGGCGACGTCTCACTTCAAAGGCTGTCACGACGGTATCGGCGGGGGGTGGCTAAGAATGCCATGAGCAACGCCGCATAAGAATCGCATCCCTTGCGCGGACGGCGAGGCGTGCCTCTTAGGGGAATACTTTCGCCACTTCGGGGGCAAAAATCGCTCGGGCTGCTTCGCAACGTGGTCTTCGTTCGCATCCGACATGTACATGTCAAGCTCATCGAACCGCCACCCACGACATACAGGTCAAAGCTGGACCTCAGGGGCATCGATCGTATTCACTCCACGTATCTTTTCATCGGGCCCAACACGGGAAGGTGCGACGACGCACCTACCACGACTTCAAACATGGAACAACAATTATCCTTGGCATCGGAAGTTATCTCGGGGAAGGTATGTGGGACGGTGCTCAACGTGATCAGGACGGGTTCGTGGAAGACAGGGAAGGCGAAGAAGGGGGAGGAGGAAGAGGAGGACGAGGAGGAGGGGGGGGTGGGAAGAAGGCGGAGGATACCTCGGGTGGCAGCAGGGTTGGGAAGAGGAGCGCGAAGGGTAGAGCCTCTGAAGAGGAGTCGGAATCGGAGTCGGAAGGGGGGGATTCGGAAAAGGAACAGAAGGAACAGGACCCTGTGTCGGGGGAAGAGCCAGCGGTTGTGTGAGTAATGTTCTTCTGAATCACCATCTCTGTCCACCTGTTCGGCATCTTGTTGTTGCTCCAACTGCCGGCTGCATCAATACGAGGGGTGCTATGCCCACAGCAAGTATCCAGGATTCATCCCAAAGTTCTACCGGGCGTAGTGCAGGAGCTAGTTGTCACGGATACTGGGGTGACTCCTGTGGTCACTGGTAAGGACCCTGCGAAAATCGTTGTCGGTAAGAGACAGAATGTCTGTTTGATGGCGAAGATTACTGGTACGCAGGCCGGGGTAGTCCTACTGCAACGGTACACAGAAGAACGGAGGGAGCAACGTGGGGGTGTTGTATTAAATGCGTGTTTTTTTTAGAACTCTACTGTTACTATGTTATTATACACGTGAGAATGAGTTTAAGTATAATGTCAAATATTTGAGGTTTTTTGGAACGCGGCGGTGACGTAACACGACGATCTTGGCTGTATCTCTGAACAATATATTCGGATTTGATTATTCTGGCGACGAATTCTTCATCCCCATCCCAAAGTCACCCTACTCTGTAATTACCAGATTGATCGGAGTATTTTTCAAACACGGGGATTTTTCGGTACTATCCCCGCATTCTACGTTTTGGCATATTGGCTGCTGGGATACGTTCGATTTTTTTATTTATAAGCCTTGACGTAACTTCATATCTACCAGTATGACATAGGGGCATGTGAAAACGAATCGGAGCTGGGGCGGGGGGGTGGTACCAAACCGCCCCCCCCAAAAAAATAAGTCAGGCTCTAGTACGGAACGCGCCCAAAGGACACACCACCCATACATAGTATGAGCACCTACAGTATCTACCGGTGTGCATCGGGTACAGCAGTATGGTGAGAACAGGAGTGAACGTTGGCCCACGGGCTGGGTTTCTTACTCCACTGTTAAGGGGTCGCCTAGGGGGATGCACAGCTGTCGGTGTTGGGAAGCGTTGTCCTCATGGTTGCCGGTGTCTCTATCCGTCTCTCCTTTGGCTCGCTGCCTAGACACACGAGGCCGACATTACCAAAACTCTAGGGGGAAGTATAGGACAGGCAGGCAACGCAGTGACAAGGTGTGGGGAGTCCTGCCTGGACCATCTCCGTCGCTTACATTGTCGCCCGTCTATGATGACCTTTATGTGATGTGACATCTACAATCACGCCGTTTCACCTCAATCATGGCATGATTTCACGTCGAATATATAGACTATCCATCTACGGAGGGCACTCCGTAACATTAGCCCACCCTGAATAGCCGTAGATGCAGATCACATGGCAATCAGAGGATGTCAACAAAACATCTAGACGTTGGAAAGGGGGTTGAAGACGCGGCTATTCGAAACAAAGGAGAACGAGGCAACAGATTCCCCCACACCTCGCAATGAGGCTAAGACGTCTCATTACAAGAGATGCAACCCTGTGATGGAGCTCACAACCGTGAGAGCTTGAGGTCAGGTACGTACTTGCGGTATACCAGTAGCAATCGGCCTACCAAAAACACGAAAGGCGAGGCCACTGAGCGCAAGGATGCAAAGGGAAGCAAGAGAAAGATATAGGCGCAGAAACAAAGTCAGAAGGGAAGGAATGAAAACGTGTCACGCTGTGAAGGCCAGAAGTGCACCGCCTTTTTAAGATCACGGAAATGTTTCGGAAAAACCTCCAAATATAAGTTACGTGCTCGACGGGTACAAGAGGTACATATATATTCGGTTTTGTAATGTTCGATCTTATTTCGTTTTCGGCTGGATACTCGGTGGTTGTTACTATCTCCTGAGCATCAAAGCTCTCTCCCCCTGGTGTATCTACAAGCTTGCATCACCTTCCGGCCCCTTTGATGACGTTTGAATGCTCCTTGTGCTGCACCCTACCTTCTACTCCGGTGCGTGCGTTACCCCGCCCCCATCCCAACCCTACCCTACCCAAATATATATATATATATAGTGGTTGGCCTCGGTTGGCACCGACGCTGTGAAATATTATGTGTATATTGGGGTTGGCGGTGGTTGGCAACCACGCTGTAAAACATGCCAACCACTGCGTGAGCTAGACAACCAGGGTACCGTTTTTTTGTATGTTCGTATTGGCAGTCGCCGCGATGGTTATCGAGTTAGATCATATTGTGTGGGGTGGAGAACCCCAACTCCGCACAACAAGGGGAATGATCGCATCACGTAGTATGAATATGGTAAGGCACCCGCGAGGCAGTTTACATAGTAATACCCAGTGCTGCCGTCTCTGGAGTGGCCACACCAGAAAACAAGGAACTCATTGGCGCTGTCATCCATACGCAAGAAAGTAGGCACAGGATGCCGAAGTCCGTCTTACGAGTGGTTCTTGGAAGGATGCAGTTCACCCTTCATGTGACTCGCCGAACACCTTACGGCGCTTTGCGCTTGGTGCAAGCAATATCTGCCTGTTTGGTGAAAACCCGACGTGCTCCGTCCCGGCATAGTAGGAATGCGAGGGTCTACGGTCATGCGACTACGGCCATGCACAAACTGAGTACGCCCCCCCATCCCAACCCAATCCCGGACCAGCACAGACACCTCCCATATCCCAATCCAATCCCGGATCACCATGGACCCCTCCCCCAACCCTCACGATGAGCAGTAGGCTTCGCGTTTTTCACCTGCTGTGGCCGTGGGTGGTACAGTTATGGTGAAGGACGTTGACAGTATGTTCGAGCAAATCGAACTAATGCCCGGAGCGTATTTTTCGGCCGGGGGCGTGACGGTACTTGATCCACTAGAGAGAAAAAAAGAAGTCCGTGCCCCTAACATACATCGCCTCCCTCGGAAGTAGAAACCCGTTCTTGGCTTATGGATTGCTATGAACTATTGTTCGGCCGCCACCACGCCTCATTCTCTGGGGTACCTCCAACCGTAGCAAGATATAGAGTTGTTTCGACCGTCTTCATGCTAAGATTATGGGATCTTCGACAGCCAAAGAGAGCTGTTTCGCATAGTATCAACGCCTCCTGCAAATCTGGGCACACTTTGACATCGTTCCCGGGGGCTGGAAGGCATTACTACTACTGTAGATCCATACGGCCATGCACTTATTTGGATAATTCCGCTACGGGCTGCGTCATTGCCACCCGCATTTAAAGGCGGCATACTGCATAAACTCAAACCTGGATACATTTCAGGATTGCAGGAGTAGTAAATGGATCGCGTGCCAACGCGTGAGACCCCCACATATACAGTCCGCTGGACAGCCACCCCTCCCCATCTGTTAAGAATCTCCGTGCGGCAGCATCTGCATCGACTACGCCGGACCTCGATCTGTGCATGTGCACGGTCTTCTTCTTTCTTGTTCTTGTTCTTCTTGTTCCTCTTGTTCTTCTTGTTCTTGTTCTTGTTCTTGTTCTTGGTCTTGTTCTTGTTCTTGTTCTTGTTCTTGTTCTTGTTCTTGTGCTTGTTCTTGTTCTTGTGCTTGTTCTTGTTCTTGTTCTTGTTCTTGTTCTTCTTCTTCTTCTTCTTCTTCTTCTTTTTCTTCTTTTTCTTCTTCTTCTTCTTTTTCTTCTTTTTCTTCTTCTTCTTCTTCTTCTTCTTCTTCTTCTTCTTCTTCTTCTTCTTCTTCTTCTTCTTCTTCTTCTTCTTCTGTTTTTTCTTCTTCTGCTTGTTCTTAGCATGCTCTATATATCTTGTTATTTGCCAGTTTTGTCCGTATCCCAATCTTCAGTGAAGGCTTGATTGTTTTAGTACCATGTGAGCTCCATAGCAATGGACAGTGGCTGTCGTAGATTGCAACGGGAAGCTTGGCGGGCTAGGTATGTGCACAATAGGATTCCGCAATATTTTCCGCATAACATGGAAGTTAGTGGATACTGGCGCACACCGGGAACAGACAACTCCCCCGCCACCCCTCTACTGAGAGCTCTGTGCACACTGAAAAACACTCTAAAAAATGCCGCGTCATCTGTTACTCCGTGTAGATATGAGCATCGCTGAGTGGAGACGCAGCCCTCTTCCTTGAAGGCTCTCGCAAAATTTGCCCCGCAAAATGGAATTTGGTGGACACTGGCGCCCTCCGGGACACACAAATGCCTTCCCCCCCGCCCTTCCCTACTGCGCTCTGCGCACTCATATGAGGTAAAACGAACGTCGTGGATTTATGTCTCTGTGTAGCTTTGTACCAATGCCTAGTGTAGGGGTTCACTTTGGGTTTTTGTTCTTGCAGTAGCTCGGGGTCACTCGCGAGTGACTCCCCTCTTCCTTTGCGATCACAAGCTTTCGTGATGTTTCAATTTCGCGATATGAATCCGCAATTGAATGGTTAGCTACGCTGCGCCAATCAGATGGCCGAAAAATTGTTCGTCAATCGGGTACGGAGTCACTCGTGCGAGTGGCTAAAATCCAGCGGTAAACAAAGAGGGTTCAACATAACATCATCATAATATTCAGCATAACATCGTCATAACATCCCCCCTACCTACCGTGTAGCCTTGGTCTTGGGACGTCACTGAGTGGATACGCAAGAGTGGATACACAACCTTTTTCTTTTGAAGTCGTGAAGATTTCCATTTTCGCAGCCTTGCTTGCAGACTATTCGTATCAACACGCCTCCAACTCTGTGAATTGCCTACTACCTGCTGCATCACCACCTTTCTCTCGCTGCACGTTAGTGGCATGGTGATGGTGGTGGTGGTAGAGGTGCTGGTGGTGGTAGTGGTTGTAGTGGTGATGGTGGCGGTGGTGGTGGTGGTGGTGGTGATGGAGGTGGTGGAGGTGGTGGTGGTGGTGGTGGTGGGCGGCGGCGGCAGCGGTGGCGGCGGCGTTGACGGTAGCTATTCAAGATTAACATTAGTGAAGCCTCTTTTCAAGAAGACTCTCCCCCCTCTAGTCTACCTTTTGCTGCTGAACCCCCCCCCCCGTGTTCAACTGCTTGTATTGGCAGGATCACATTGGTCTAGGTGGTGGTGGTAGTAGTGGTGGTGGTGATGGTGGTGGCGGTGGTGATGGCCGTGGTGACGGCGGTGGCGACGGCGGCGGCGGCGGTGTGGCGGTAGCCAGAGAGGGTCAGTTCAGAGCCTTCTTGTTGAAACTCTTTATCTCTATATTTTGTGGCTGACCCCCCCACCCCCGCGCGCTGCTGCTGCTGCTGCCGCGCTTATTGGGTCGGTGTCGGTTGAAAACGACGCCATTCAACACGCCGTTCACTACTCGAGCTAGAAATCCAGGGTACCCTGTTCTTTTTCTCGTTTTTTGTTTCGGCGATAACTGAGATGGCGATCGAGCTACTGGTAGAGTATTAATATTAGTTTTTCCCTCCGACGATATAGCATAGATGACGTGTGCTACGATAAAGGTAGCACTTTTCGCTTGAAGTTATTTCTGAATGACGAGGCTCCTTAGCCCAAAATCGTCCGAAATATGTCGTATGTTTTGCGTTATAAGGCTTAGTTTGGGTGAGCTATTGGTTAACATTTTGCAAGTGGTCAAACGGACTAATACCCCACAAATACCTTAACATTTGCGTGCTTCTCGTCGTGTACCTGAGTCATGGTATTTTTCATCGGGTAGCAGTTTTAATTTTCTCCAAACCATTTCTTTGGGAGAGGTTTTGAGCTCCCAAAGTCAGGGGTAGCATTAGAAAACAAGTGGTGCACCTCTATCGTAGCACGTGTCAGATGCATGTCCGTTTTTAAATCGAACATCATTCTAGAAAGCAGTACTACCTCTCTTACGATTCTCTGTCAACCATTTCCTCATTTCCTTTCCCATCATATTTTCATTTTAGCTCCTACTTCATTTCCCCACATCTTCTCATTTTAGCTATTGCCGATATAGTCTACCCTAATCCTCATCAACATTCCAACCTCAGGCCATTGGCCGCAGTCCTCCGGCTTCTTCCCCCGCCCTTCCCTTCGCAGCCTAGCGGCTTCTCAGGGCCAGTCTCTAGCTATTCACTCTGCGCGAAACCGCGACCTGAGTGGTCACAGAGATTATCTGAAAGAGGCCTTTCTTGCTGTAGATCGTATCGTGCGGGATGGAGAACCTTAACTCCGCGCAAGGGGGATACTACCACGTCGTGTGTATATTGTACGGCACCCACGAGGCAGTTACATAGCATACATCCCTTCCTTGCTGTCTTGACAAGTGACCGCGCGCCAGGAAACGGACCACTTCATTTGAATCTGCCATCCATATGCAAGAAGGTATAGAT
Source organism: Undaria pinnatifida (assembly GCA_012845835.1). Classification (NCBI taxonomy): domain Eukaryota; class Phaeophyceae; order Laminariales; family Alariaceae; genus Undaria; species Undaria pinnatifida. The sequence goes on from JABAKD010000029.1 coordinate 8,027,149, forward strand.
CTATACGCACGATCGTCAAAGTGCCAAAAGTCCGCCTCACAAGCTTTGTTCTTAGTAGGATAAAGCTCCCTTCATGCGACTCACCGAACACCCCACGGCGGTTCGCGCTTGGTGCACGCGATGTCTGCCTGGTCGGTGAAAACACGATGGTCTCCATCCCGGCATTGTACGGATGGGGGGCTCTATGTCCAAACGACTACGGAGTACGACTGTGTGCATGGAATGAGTACACCCCTCCCTCCGCCCGCTCCATGGTACACGCAGTGTCTGGCTGGTCGGCGAGAACCCAATGTGCTTCATCCTGATATTGTAGGGACGCGAGGGTCAATATAGTCCTCTACGGAATTCAGCCATGCATGATGCGATGATCGTCCCCCCGTCCTCCTCCGTCCTGTGCTGCTGTTGTTATTATTGTATTGACGGAATTACATTGATGTAAAGTTATAAACCCTCGGACAGATCACGATCTACTATTAAAATATTGAAACATGCAGCACTGTAGACCGTCTGCATAGTAGATCCATAGCTAGCTGCCGTTATGAGATGCTGTGCAGGATCTGTATAGGTGGAATACAGATCCAACCCCTGAAGCATGTGCCAGATTATGCAGATCGTGCGCCCCCCACCCCGCAATATGGTCTAGACCATACTAAGCACAGATCTTCCTGTAAGACTTTCCCTGGGAGATCTAGATCGTCAAGTTGGGATCAATTATCTGCCCGCCGTATAGACTAAGTTTTTCAAGGTCGTAGTCACATCTCACACAGCTGACACGTATTTCACTCTTTAATAACAAAGAACGGCGTACGCTGTATCTGTGGTAGTAGTGGCAGTGATGATGATTATGATCGTCCTATAGGCCCTAGAGCTCTACCTACCTGCGTTCGTACATGCCTCTTCAGTTTGTATAGGATGCTATTTCGCCATTATTATTACTGCTCCTATTCACACGTTTCCTTTTCGTAACGAACGGCACCAGAATGCTGTACGAAATAGTGAAAACTGCGAAAAAAAAACATGGTGCACGATGAGCTTTGTTTTGCGTTTGTTTCAGACATAACACATCCTCAAAGGTACCCAGAGGGCTTTCGGTCGATTGCCGCCTTATGCGCTACGACAGAGCGAGGAGCGCGTTTCTTCCTGTAGATCAATAATAATATACCTGGTACCTGGTATCATAGTAGGAAACGGCCGACAGGCGAGAAAGTTACAGCAAAACGAAACGAAAACCGTTTCAAAAATTAAAAAACGAATTCTAACACGATTTCCCATGCATCCAATCCCATGCAATGTTTAGGAACTCCCAGAAAAAGCAAAACCATTGTAGGGGCACCCCTAGCAAGGAACGAACGGAGAACGTCACGTGTTACCCCGTCACATGGGGGTAGTCCTGCAAGAAACAAGATGGCTGTTAAATATGAGCCTCAGCCAATGGAGGTCGATGGACCCGGCCCTCAACAGAGCTCTGCAGCTTCTGTAAACGGGGTGAGAATATAAGGCATTTTTGTGTCCTACCTTCATTTTTGAGTTTGCGTGTTGCCCCGCTGGGTGCCGTGGGCTTAAGACCCTACTGGGAGCAGCATGGCAGTGCTTCCTGTGGGACGGGGTGATGTGCTCAGCAATTCATGCTTCTGCTACCCGTCTCGGGATGGACCTGCTGCTGCTGCTGTGGGGAGTTGGCATCACGTGATGGTGGTGTGCGATGCATGGCACTTGTGATTGGGTGACACACTCCCAACCCTGCTCTAGTATACTGCTGATGCTGATGATCGGACCTTGACCTTTGCTTCGCACGATGTAGCGCCGACCCTTCCCAGTACCAGGTACCTGGTAGACATTAGAGGCAGGAGGTCTGTGGAGCAGCGCATCCTACCGAATAGAGGTAATCGTGTAGCCCTCGTAACCTCTCGCGACCCACCTCGGTTGGAACTGCTAGTGCTACGAGGGGTCATCATCGCGGCCGGCTGCTGTGCCATTCGTGGCGCTCACTATTCAATGGCATACTCCAACTCTTGCTTGAGCATACTCCTGCGGCTGCTGAGTGGTGTCACCCACTGCAAAATGTATCCAACATTAAATCCGAATATTTTGTCCCTGGTCGCATATACTACTGCAAAATGTATGCTACGTTATTTCCGAGTACTTTATCCCCAAAAACGTGGCTGCGCTACAAGTATGACGCCTGAAAAATCCCCTATACTAAACCCCAGTAATTTCTCCCCCAAAACGGGTTTCCAGTTGTATAGGCGTTACTAGTAGAAGCCACCATAGACGATCGCAAGGGTCTGTGAAGCAGCACAGCAGTCCACGAACAACGTACATGTGCACTCTTCCTCCAGGTTTTGACGCGCCACCCAAGCAAGGCACTATTTATCTCGCGCCATAGCAGCCAGCAGCTCGTACATCCTTGACATCACATTCGCGTAGTTTACACCCGTCTGGTTTCTGTGCCGCAATTCATTGGATTTGTGTTGATATGTAGTTGTTCTCATTCGTCGCCGCTATCTATTGCATCACCTGAAAGTCCATAGTTACTGGACAGCAGGACAGGCATTGTAAACACCCCTCACCCCCCCCCCCCCCGGACACCTCGTGGCAACAACAACAACAACGACGACGACAATAGCGCGAGACCTTGGGACCCTTGACACTGCGGTACGCCTAGCCGTGAACAGCACCCAGTGGGCCATGGACGAGCGTAATGCGGGCCTGTTGAGCCGAACACCAACCCTTCTCGCTGTCGCTCACGGATGACGTACGCTTCAAGTCTCATCGATGCACCGATGCTCCCAGTACAGCGTACAGCAGTGTAGTTGTTATCTCTGAACTCCTGAGTCCAAACATAGTTGGAATACGAAAGGCTCCCGGTAATAACTAAGCAGCGTCAATTTGACGTCAAGGTGCAATTTCTTACTTTGTCGCCACCATGACCATTGGGCGCAGGCTGATATTCTGTTGTATGGGATTTGGTGTGCCACCCGACGCTGGGCACCGTTTCTTCGGTCAAATTTCTTATACATCGTGAGAAAACTAGCCTCAATTTTTGAACGAGTTTGTTAGGAGCGGACGCCAATGTGTTGAGATTTCCGAAAACAGCAGTACTGCGAATACTCGCCGTGTGAGAGTACACTACTATTAGCGGCCTAAATATTGCCGGTACTGGCACTACACCCTCGAAATACTTAAAGTACAGGCAGTCCGCCGCCGTGGCGGGGGTGAAGCGTTCTCGGCAAACGGCGTTCATAGAGGCGGACGTCCTGGAGCTGTCCGCTGAGTTTGCACGTTCGTACATAGCGTGTGCACGGGACTATCGAAGCCGAATCTACTAGGGGTCAAGGTACTATAGACATTTGGGTATCATAAGGACGACAAGAGTCCCGATGGAAGGATGCTAGCAAGAGACAAATATACTGCGCCCTGAGAGAAGGGAAAAGGGGTAACAAGTATGGGTGTGATCTCATGCCGCAGCGGAGAGGCCTCATTGATCCCGAACTATATACGAGTTAAAGCGTCGGCGAAATGCTACAGCAGCAATCTTGGAGCAAAACCCCGGGGACGGAATAAGGCCGTCCCCGGGGTGGGAGAAAAGCCTGGTAACTGTACAGAAAAAGCAAGACGATTCCACTTGCATCGTCGGCTCCCGTGCACCAGCTAGAGAGAGTAGGAAGCGGATAGGGAAAAGAGATCATCTCGCCCGCCCATCATTGTGCGCGAGACACGCCGACAACGACATCAGTTTTGTTTTGTAGTGTTTATTTTAACGGGGTAACTACTCTCTGCGACGAGGTGCCGCGTTGATTACCATAAAATCAACGCAGGGGTAGTACCCCTGGGTGATAGTCTCCGGCTAATCGCAGCAGAGAGGCCTCATTGATCCCAAACTACATACGAGTTGAAGCGTCGGCGAAATGTTAGCAGTATCCGTACTGCATAACCCCGAAAATGCTGCGAGTCCTGACATAGTGCGAGTAGTCTCAGTGCGCTCAGTAACTCGCACTCCTGTAAGCATCTGCGTTCCAGGTATTTTTTTGCCATCATTCGCCGTATAGCATATCTGGTATTTATAATCGGAAATAATATGCTTTCCCACCGGGAGCAATTGTGCATCGTTGTAAAACGAGTTTCGACAAATTCTAGATCTGAGACGTCTTTTATTTTCGTCTATAATATGAAGATACAACTACTAGTAGCCCCAAATAGGACTCACCGATCTGCTGTGTACCCTTCACGAGGCTCCACGAGGTCATACACCTCGTAGGACATGATGCGTAGTACGTGGTACCAGGTACGCGCGAACGATGTATCGCACGCAGCTTGCAATTATGAGTTTCAACTTGACTATCGATTTCACAGCGACGGAAGGGGGTCGTTTTCGTCTATAAAAGAATGGCACTGCTGTTGTTGGAAGGTGGGAGATCTGACTCGGTGGGAAAGCAAACCGGGGTCAACCGTACGTGAAATCAAGTAAGCGATGATATCCTTGTTCATCCGTATAAGCATACCAGGTACTATGTATTGTACCTTTCGGGGCCCATGTACAGCTACAAAGCAAAGTATAAACGCGTTCTCATCATGGTGCGAGCGTGGAGCAACACCGGTAGTGCAAGCTGTGCGCGTGTATTACAGGCACACTTGCGTTGGAGTTCGACCGTGAAATCGTGGTCACCTAATCTAGCGGAGCCCGGGTTGTTTTTTCGTGCGAAGGGTGCTGCAATCGTCGGTTATATTTATCACTTTTTCCCTATGAAGCCTCGAAAAGAATTGTATGTGGGGACGGTGGCCGGGGTTGACGCTTTTTTTTCGAGATCTCCCAGAAGTATGCCGTTACCGGCTAGTAACATGTAGTGGTATATCAGGTAGTCCACATACACAGCAGCACCGGCCCCATGATATGAATCCGGGATACTCGTAGCTCACGGTTCGTCGGTTCCCGTGTTGATTTATTATGCGAGAAAGGGCGTGTTCCACAAGAACGTGCGGTTCCGACTCTTTACGTGGTAATAATCCGGAATACAGGCACAGGTTTCCTACAATTAGTCTATTTGTTTTATAATGGGTCTACACACCTACAGCAAGCACGCAGCAGTATGGACCCTCTGTTAAATACTGGCTGAGGCTTGGTAGATCGAAAAAGGGTGTTTTCCGTACAAACTTAGTGTAACCACTCCCGCATTTGTTTTTCCCCCGGGTGTGCCAGGCTGGATCTTGTAGGGCTCTTTCTTGAATATATCCTGACGCGTAAAGTCCTCGCGGACAGTATCAAGTGTTGCCAGTACTCGCGCTGTTAGAGTTGGCGGCTGTAAGTCGCCGACTACAAATCATTTATTAATTAGGTGACTGTTGCGGTTTGTTGCAGCGGCGCTAACTATCCGAATGCTTACGTCGCTTTCCTTGTTTGTAGGAAGGCTTGCTTGCTTGGTTTATCGTAGTTTTTTGTTTGCAAAATGAAGCGAATACCGAACACCTAGTACTGGTACGGGGTAAGCAAGCAGCTCCTCGGGATATGTTACTCCGGGTAAAACAATATCAACACCAACACAAACCTCAACTTCAACCCCCACGTCATCCAAAACCTCAACAACAACCCAATCCTTGCGCAGGTCGGCGGCGGCGGTGGCGCGGGAGCCGCTCCCCCCGTGGCGGCCGCAAGCGCCGCAGCAGCTGCAGGCACGGTAGCAGGCCTGGCAGTAGCAAGCGCGGCGACAGCAGCATCAGCAGTGAGAAAGACTGAGGAGGGTGCTCCGGCTCCAGCTCTAACTCCAACCCCGGCTCCAGCGGCGGCGGCAACCATGATAACGGTAGAGACGGCGGTAACCGGGGCGGGGGGAGGGGCGGGTGATGGGGTGGCGGTGGCGGAGACGGGGGCAGAGGCGGGTGGGGGGGCGGTGGTGGGGGGTGCTGAAGGCCTTCTGCTGTATGGGAAGTCGCGAGAGCCGACGGGGCTGGAGGGGGAAGATTACTTCCTCGAAGTTGTCCCCAAGTGAGACGATTTTTGTTGTTGTTGTTGTTGTTGTTGTTGTTGTTGTTGGTGGTGGTGGTGGTGGTGTTATTGCTGTTGTTTGCTGTTGTTGTCGTCGCCGTTGTTGTTATTGTTGCTGTTGCTGTTGCTAATGCTGTTGCTGTTGCTGTTGCTGCTCCTGTTGTTGGTGGTGTCGGTGTTGGTGCCGTTGTTGGTGTTGGTGTTGGTGCTGCTGCTGGTGTTGGTGTTGGTTTGTTGTGGCTGTTACTGATTGTGTTATTGTGTTGATCGTTTTTTTTTGTGTTGGTATGGTTGTCGTCGTTGGTGATTTGCGTGCATTCCGCGTGGAATCTACCACCCCTCCAGGCGCGCCCACGCAAATACTCGGTCGCTCGGTTCGGTTGTTCGGTATTTCGATCGTTCCCGTAACACCCGACCATCTGAAACCGTTCATTATGATTTTTTTTTTGTGCAGGGTTGACGCCGTGGACTTCCACGACCCGGGAGAAGAAGAAAGCGGCAACTACGACCTCATCGAGGACCTCGTCACCGAGGAGACGTACAAGTGAGAGAGGTTTCGCTTTCGGTTGGTCTTTCGGTTGGTCTTTCGGTTGGTCTTTCGGTTGGTCTCGGTGTTTCGAAGGGACGGCTGGGGGGGGGGGGGGGGGGTGGAGGGGGTGTTCAAGGGAAGGAGGGGGAAGAGGGGGGGGGGCGCGAGGGGGAGAGGGGGGTAGAGGCGACCTTCCGAAATGGGCCAGACAGTAGGGGCGTCGTCAAAAGTATGACGGAGACAGCGCGATGAGAGCGTTTTTTTTGTCTTATCGTTTGCGACGGTCGTAAGTACCCTGCAAGTACAACCTTACCCGTCTTTGTGGTTTTCTGGCGGTATCGTATTTGGGCCCGATGTAAGATTCCCGCCGCAAGCTTCTGCGTCCTGTTGTTCTTGTTACTCGAACAGCAGTACAGCCGGCCGAGGCGCCTGTTTTCTTCGTCCGCTCGTTACCCCGCCCACCCACTAACGGTCCCTCCCTCCCTCCCTCCCCCCCTCCCCTCCCTTATTTGTATCTCCCGTGCTCCGAACCGCCGCCCGCAACCGAAACAATTATCTGCAGGGTTGCGAAAGACCAAGCGCTGGAGTTTTACGCGTCGGGAGATGGCCCTAGACTGGCGCGCGCGCGAGCGCGCGCGGAGCGCACCCTGAGCAACATTGAGCGCCGGTCTAGGCGAGGCAGGGGGGGAAGGTCGACCACTTCTTCCCGCAGACGGTCGTCTTCCCGCCGTCGCTCCTCTGCCAGCGGGGACAACAACAGCGACGGTGGTAACCGTAGCAGCTTCCGCGGGGGCGGCAGCGGTGGCAGCGGCAGCAGCAGCAGCAGCAGCAGCAGCAGCAGCAGTGGCGGTGGTAGCAGCGGCGACAACAACAGCAGTAGTAGTACGAGCAGTACCGATAGCGATAGCGGTAGCGACGGCGGGGGTGGCGACGGCGGTGGCGATGCAGGCGTTTTGTTTGGAGTGGCGGGGGCTGCGGGCAGTAGAGGGGGGGGGGCGGCGGCGGGGGCACGGAGGCGCAGCCGGCGGGCGCAGAGGGGAACGAGAAGAAGAGATATACTGGGCCAGAACGCCTCCAGGAGTTTTCGCTTCGTCGTCTTCGGACTCAGAATCGGATTCGGACGTCGATGGCGCCTTTGGTACCGCCTTCGGGAACGCCTATGGAAAGCCCTCCCGCGCCTCACAAAGGAGGAATGTTCCGGGTGCCAAACTTAGGGCGGTCCCCGGTGCCAAAATCAGGACCGTTCCGGGAGCCGGTTCTACCGGGGCCACACGACCGGCAGCTGAAGCAACCGGTCGCTCTTCCCCGAGAGAGCGGGGTGCGGAAAGTGGTGGTGGTGGACTAGGCAACGGCGTTGGGGATGTCGGTACCGCTGCAGCTGCGACAGAGGGAGCGGTACCGGGGGCAGCGGTAGCAGCGATGGGGGCGGGGGCACCGGTGGCAGGTGCTGCTGTTGCTGCTGGTAAGGCTGACGAGGGCATCGGCGCGAAGGACGGAGAAGGTCCGCGGCGGGAGGCCAGCAACGGTAGCGGTGGTGGTGTCAGTAACGGGTGCCGTGATGGTAAAGGTAAAGATGAAATTAAATGTGACGGTGAGGGTGACCGTGACGGTGACGGTAAATGTAACGGTTACGGTATCGGTAACGCCGCGGCAGAGAAAGCTGCGGCCGCTGACCAGAAGGAGAGGGGAAAGGAAAGAGCGAAAGCGAATGGAGCGGCAAGGGAAGGGCATGGAGGTGTCGATGGAGTTGCGGAGGAAGATGGAACAGCGGTGGCGAGTGATGACGACGACGACGTCAATGACAGGAAGGGAGGGGGAGGCGAAGAGGAGGACGACTTTGACGAGGATGGGCAGAGGGTCGGGGGGAGCAGGGGGGGGGGAGCGGTGGCGCAGCTAGGCTTGAGGGCGGAGTTCATGCCCGTCTCTCAGGGAGAATGGGAGGCAGCGGTGTGCTTGGGGGACTCTAGCGATAGCGGTGACGGCGGCGGCGGCGGTGGTGGTGGCGGCGGCAACGGCGGCAGCCGTCCCACTCGACGGTGAGTGCTTGTGTTGTTTTTGTAGCGCTCTTTTTGTATCCCCCCCTCCCCCTCCCTAATTTTATTCTGCTATTTTTGTGTGCTGTGTCCCCCGCACCCCGGGGTGGGAGAATCTCGCGGGGGAGTGGTCGCGCATGTTGGGGCGTCCCTTCATCAACTGCGTATGCTATTCAAGCCTGATTCTGAGAGTTTGTTCCCCGATCGCGGGTGCAGTTGCACAGCGGCTACGACAGCACCAGCTTATCGTGGTGCTAGTAGTAGTGGTGATGGCACTCGTGGTGGTAGTAATGGTGGTGGTGGTGGCGGCGGTCAATTCTCGTGTCCATACCTCGTAGTTTGTTTTGGTTTTTTTATTTTATTTTCGAATTTTATTTTGGTTTTCATTTTTGTTTTGGTTTTCCATATACAGTCGTCCCCGCTTTAAAGACACTCTTCTTAAGGAAACTCCCCGCTATAAAGACACATTTTTTTCCCAGAACATGGTGCCCCGCAGATGTACAATAATAAGGGGGGGGTACCTTTTCCACTTTGCGGCCCCCCCCCAATTTTTTTTGCTGGGGCAGCACACTGCTGTATAACATCGACAGCGGTCTGCTGCAGCCCGCACTACCGCGTGTGGGTATGGAGAGATTCCTCCCATCTGCTGGCGGGTCGTCAGCTGCCGGCTTGAAGCCATGTGGCGAACCCACGTGCCAGTCAAAGTCTCAACTCGTGTCAGGCAGTCAAAGTTTGGGATTTTTGCCTTTCTCGTGGAGTTAAATTTTGGTATTTTTGTTTTGTGTTTTTGCCTCGTGTTGACCTTTGGGGAAGAACGGCGGTGTCCTCTTTTCGGTGTATTTGCCCGATTTTTTTGTATGTTGTGGTCTGCGCTACCGACCGTTTCCTAGTGTCCTTCTAAGGGGTCGACTGGGTTTGTTTGGTCCCTATGTGGCAGGTAACTTGCGTATATCGTATCAGAGCTAGTTCCAACGAACTGATGTGTCTCAGGTGTGTTCGCGATATCTCGGGCATGATGTTCACCGTGAGGATAACGCCTTGACAATAAGAAAAGCCTGCAACAACACCAGCGCACTGCCGTACACATTACAGCAAGAGCCTGCATCAACAATAGCGCACTGCCGTACACATTACAATAGGTCGTGCTGCACTCCTTCCCGCGGTTCGGTGGTGGAGGGAAATTCAAAATGTGTAAAGTATTGGAGTGTACTACAGCAGTAGTGTTGCGGCCTTTCAAATCACGTGTTGTAGTTTCTAAGCAACACAGTTTCGTGGTCGCATTCCTGCTTCAAATGCGCGTATTTTGACATATGTTACACCTCCATTGGCCCCGGGGACGGTGAGTTAGTGGCCCCGGAATCCTAAAGACACTTCCCCGCGTTAAAGACACTCCCCAAAAAAAAAACGCGGTGTGTCTTTAAAGCGGGGTCGACTGTATATATATATTTTTTTCTGCTTTTTTTCAGCTCTTTTTTGTCCTTCCTTGATCCTTGTCCCATATTTCCTTTTTCTCTTTTCTCCTTTTTTCCCCTCTGTTTTTTGTTTATTTTTCAATTTTTTTGTCGTTTTTTTTTCCAGGGACGGTAAAGAAGCCGGCCCGGCCAAGCCGAGGTCTCCCTCCATGGCGTCGGCAATGTCGATCTCGGCCGACGAAGACGAGGAGGGGCGCGCTGGCAAGGGAGAGGGGACGAAAGGAAAAGCGTTGAAGCCCTCCGACAGGAAGGAAGGGGTGAAGGACAAGGGATCAGTGCGAGAAGCACCAGGGGGAATCAAAGTCAACAGCAGCGGTGGCGGCAGTGGTGGCGGAGGCGGTGGGACAGAGGTAGATACTGTTGTTGTTGTCGTTAATTCTGCTCGGGTGGAAGGAGGGGGGGGCGTGAGGAAAGCGGGGGGGGGGAGAGAAGGCGGTGGGGGGGGGCGGACGGTAAGGGACAGAGGCTGCAGATGCAGTTACGAAAATCCCGACACATTCCTCGATAAATGGAGCAGTCATTTTAGTTCGTTCGAGACGCGTACGCGTGTCCCGTAGGGTGCGGTTTCCGGTCCCCTCCCTTGGTCCCCGGCTTTTGTTTTGTTTTGTGTTTTGCTCGAGGGTGACTTGAGTTATTTTTCCTCTCACGATATCTCGACCGTTCCTAAGTTCTCAAGCCTAACTCAGCCTCGCCCGGCGTAGCCTGCCTTGTGTTCCTTTCTTGCCGACCGTCTTGCTATCACTTGCCGTCGTTTTGCCTTGGCACCACGTGCACCCCTACCCCCCACCGCCACGCCCATAGCCACCCCCAGCTCCACCCCCACCCCCACCTTCACCCGCACCCGCACCCGCTACCCACCCCTCCGCTGTCGCTGCTGCCGCACTGTCGAACTTCTGATGCCCCGGACATCCGATGCACCCCGTTTTTTGCGCGAAAACTCAACTGGGTGCTGCACGCCTGTGTTGTTGACGACCTCGATGATGATGATGGTCATGGTGATGATGATGATGATGGTGATGATGATGATGATGCCGGCCACAGAAGAAGTCTGCGGGGCCCAGAAAGGTGTGCGGGAAGCAGGATTAGTGACGACTGTAGTGGTAACATTGCTGAGTCTAGCGCTTTACGATTAACCGTCCCCCCCCGTCACCCCCCCGTCTCCCCGTCTCTCACACCTCACCCCCCCCCCATCCCCTTTCCCAACCTAACCCTCCCCCCCCACTCCCGCCCATCTTCCTATGTTCAATCGATTTTTTTTTACATCAGAACGGCACCCCAGCGTCATCAGCACTCGTGGTGGCAGCAGCATCCAAACCGGGTGCCTTTCCGGCCCAAGAGGGGGCCCAGTGGGTGGATCCCCCTTCAGTCCTCAATCCGCAGGTACTCGTTTCATTGCCGCTGGTGGGGGTCGGGGGTGGAGGGAGGAGTGATGGGGACGGGGCTTGGGGGAGGTGTTGGTGTTGATGTGGGGGGAGATGGTGGTGGAGGTGATATTATTAATAGTAGTGGAGGTGGTGGTGTGGGTTGTTGTTGGCGTTTTCGTTGGCATTGACGGTGTTAGCACCATTGTGTAGTGTTTTTGTCGAGCGTCGGTACATGTCGTCGACAACGCCGTTATCGTTGGCGTCGTCTGCCGGTTTTATTTTTCGGTCGTTTCGTGGTCGTGTGGCGTTGCGCCTCTCGCTTCTTATGGTCTCCATCCTGTGCCACCGCCGTCTCTGCTTCAGGTGGACAATGGGGGGTGGGAGGCGGAGGTGTTGCTGGACGAGTCCCAGAAGCTCCGGCGGCCGCGGCTCCCTGTGTATCTCGACGACCCCGATATGCTGTTCGGCGCCCTGCACACTCCCCGGCCGATGCTGAGAGTGCTGCAAACCGAGGCGCAGCAGGAGAATGTGAGTGCTGTTTCGTATTACTTACTTTCTTTCTTTCTTTCTTTTGCATGTTGTTCTTGTTGTTATTCTCGCTCTTGGTTGTCTGACTGATTGATTTGACGGACTAGCTGGTCGAATTCGGGACTGATTGCTTAAATACTGCCTGACTTGACTTGACAAGGAATGGACTGACCGACCGAATACCAACCGACCATCCGGATACCCACCCCTCCCCCCCCCCCACCCCCCCCACCCCCCCACCCCACCCACTCTCAGACCCACATTCTGGAGCGGACACGACTAGGCGACAGATGGCGGCCGAAAAGCAGAAGCGTCTGCAGTCTGCAGCCATGAAGACCGGCTACACCATCAACACGCTCGGGGAGGGCAAGGCCAGCAGAGCGGAGAGCCACATCAGGTGGGTGGTGGCGGCGGTTGGGATAGGCATGAAGACGGGGGGTGGGGAGGGGTGAGGAGGGGATGGATGTAGCGGTGGTGGAATGGGTGGATGTGGTGGTGGCGGGGATGGGGGGGGGGGGGGGGGGGCGGGGGGGGGGGGGGGGGGGGGGGGGGGGGGGGGGGGGTCGCGGAGCGGCGGGGGGGGGGGGGAAGGGGGTGGAGGGGGCGACGAGTGTTTTCGTTTTCTAGCTTTCTTGCGGGGGTCGGAACCGGAGCTGTTGGGTTCGGTTTACCGCAGGCTTATGACGCGCGGTGATGTGTTGCTCTGTGTTTGCGTAGTAGGTACGACGTACGAAAAAAAAGGAACTTCGTTTTCCCATTGCCGCACGCACCCTGCGAGTGAAAAAACCATCCCAAGCACGCGTAATTTGCGCGGATATTAATGTTTGCAAATTAGGTTGTAGAACGAAGTTGCAGACTAGTGCTCGGCGATAAAGACGCAACAGTTATCTTGTGTCACCGACCGCAACCCCCTCCCCCCCCCCTCCTTTTTATCCGCTTTTCCCCTTCCCACTTCGCTCCTTTCCTCCCCCCTCTCCCCCTCCCCCCCTTCCTCCTTCACCCCTCCCCCCCCCCCCTCTCCCCCTCCCCCCTTCCTCCTTCACCCCTTCCCCCCTCCCTCACCCCTCATCCCCCCCCCCTCCCCCTTGTTTACCCCGTCCTTCTCGTGCTCCACCGTATTTGTGTCTCCCGTGCTACCCGCTACCCTAAACTCAGGGCGGTCATCGTCCGACCGCCTCCCCACGCCTCTCCTGCGGAGGACAAGGTATGTAACCGGAAACGTAGCTTTTGCGGTATAGGCCCGTGAATAAGACATTGACGCATAAGAAATTACAAAATAAGAAATTGCATAAAAATAAACTATTGGGTGCCAAATAAGAAATTACCGAGTTAGGCCATCAGGATCTCTCTTCGGGGGACGCGAAGAAATTGGGATCAACAAATCGTGCTCAGTGGCGAGAGCTAAACTATTAACAAGTTCCTGTACAAAGGCACCGTAGCTCTCGCGAAGAACTCGCGCTGCTGGGCATTTGTACCTCTCGTCAACCCACCCCACCCCACCCCACCCCACCCCACTCGACCCGACCCAACCCAACCCAACCCAACCCAACCCAACCCAACCCAACCCAACCCAACCCAACCCAACCCAACCCAACCCAACCCAACCCAACCCAACCCAACCCAACCCAACCCAACCCAACCCAACCCAACCCAACCCAACCCACCCCAACCCACCCCAACCCCCAACTGATACGTACTGCTGTGTTGCTGTTGTGGTGCTGCTGTCTCGGCAGTCCCAAATATTCGCTTTTTTTAAATATGTTTTTGCGGGAGATCAGGTAGTCGGGCGGGATACAAAAAAATCGGGCACACGACGATGCAAAGGGGTCCCTGTTTTATATATATATATATATATATATATATTTACCGTTCCCTTCTGTTGCTACGTTTTTTTCTGATTATTCGAGCGAAGCGAGTTTCTAATCTACACCTGGGCCTCGCAATGTAGGCTCCCATGAAAAAAAATAGTTTGCGTGCGTGTCTTCGACTAAACTTGATTTTAGTGTGGGATCATTTGATTTTATACTGCAGGTGGAGGCAGACCACCACGGAGCAACAAAGCACACACACACCCTTCATTTTTTATTTGGTAGTTCTTGGGTTCTACGCTCACTTTTCGTTCTTCGTCCGTAACATTTCTGCCTCCTTGATGTAAATTTTCGCCTCCGAAGGGAGAACTTGTAAATAGACATATTTGGCTTTATAGTGAATTGGAACGTCGCTTCGCTTCGGGATAACCTATAGCACTATACAGTGCCCCCCCCCCGGTAAGGCGGTGGTGTGGTAGAGCAATACGACCGCCTTATACGGGGAACACGCCTTATTCATGGCAGGTTATCGGTGCAATTCCTCAGTCGCGCCAAGCGATTACCGCCTTATATCGGGATACCGCCTTATTGGGGTGCAGCACTAAATAGGGTTCCCCCTATAAAAGGCGTTGGTGTGGTAGAGCAATGTGACTGCCTTATAGGGGGAACCCGCCTTATTCACTCCAGGTTATTAGTGCGATTCCTCATTTGTGCCAAGCGATTCCCGTCTATCGGGATACCGCCTTATATTCGGGATACTGCCTTATTGGAGAACCACCCCTACTGTATGCTCAAGGCTGCCCAAGACTGGCATGACGGTACGATGCCAAGTCTTTTGCCCGAACATCCCCCCCTCGCTGTGCCGATGAACTAGTTAGAGTGAATTTCGGCATATGAGGGAGACAATACGATGCATATTTTGGAGAGCTTTTAATAGTGCCGGTTTGTGGCAGCCCACTATACCGGCATTATACAGGGTACCGGCACTATTGGGAAAATACGAAGTATACATTGGAGAGCTTTCAATAGTGCTGGTATGTGCCAGCCCAATATACCGGCATTATACAGGGTATCGGCACTATTGGGAAATGGTTACTGTAGAGAGTAACCAATTGTAATAATATATATGGTGCCAGTTGTGCCAAGCGATTTCACTAGCCCTACAGAGGGCAGCGGCACTATTCAACCGGCACTGTATTGGGACCCCCCCCACACTGCAGTTTTTTTTAAGCTTCACGAATCTGGAATTATAGATTTGAGTGTTGTCCTTTGCTCTACATCCGATTACACTACTATGCTCTAATCTTCTACGCTCTTGCTGTAGTACTACCCGCCGTGTCCTTATCTCTCTCCTGAATGACAGCTCATCGCCACCAAACTCGCTCTCTCGTACTCGTGTGTACCCCCTAGTAAACTTGGCTTCAAAATATATGGAAATCCATTCCCGCTCCACAAACCCCACATTTTCTACGTCAAATGGTACGCGTTTTTTTTTTCCCATACAGCAGTCGCAATGACCCACCGCTTTTACCGCCGCTGTGTTGTTCCGCAGGTGCTCATTGCCCCGCCGAAGAACTGGGAAGAGATTCGCAACCTGCACCGCCCTCGAATGCCGCTCAACACACTCCTTCCGTCTCAGAAGTGAGTGTCCGTATGCCAGTTGTTGATGTTGATGTTGTTGTTGTTGCTGTTGCTGTTGCTGTTGCTGTTGCTGTTGCTGTTGCTGTTGTTGTTGTTGTTGCTGTTGTTGTTTTCACATTGCAGAATGGGGTTAAGGGGGGGACATGCCTCCTTAGGAATTGTACCCACATTTTGGTGACACCGTTACTTGGAATTTCAATGCCACAAAGTTTCGCGGTGTCGGAAGGGTAATCCGCCCCCCCACCCCCCCCCCCTTTTCAAAAGGAGGTGTCCGTCGGTCAGCTGTTTTTTGTCGCCAAAAAAAAATATGGAAGGACCGGAACGGGGGGGGGGGAGAGGGGGGGGTCCCCCCAGTCCTCCCCTCTCCCTCCATTTTTCTCTTTCTTTTATTCTTGCCAATAAAATTATTTCGTCGCGTATACCTTGCGGATGATACAGATGTGTCGTGCGGCTTCCGAGGAAGCAGAAGACGGCAGGAGGGGGTCAGGCTGGAGGTGGTTTAGGCGCGCGCATCGGCGAAGTGGTTTCCATGCCCATGCACAGGGAGAAGGTCAGCAGGGGGGATGGTGGTGGTGTTCGTGGTTGGTGGTGGTGTGGCTGTGGTGGTGGTTTGGGCATACGGGTGTGGGGTAGGTCGTACACATCTCTGGGGGGGGGGGGGGGGGCGCTGGGGTCGTGATTGGCGTGACACCCCTCTCCTTTCCTCATTGTTATTTCGTATACACTGGAAACCCCTAAGAATTGATTTGTTCCCCCTAGACTCGCGGACAAGGCTCGTGAAGGTGGTGTACGTTAAAACCCACCTTATGATTTTACCTCCAACTTTCCCCTTCCCCTCTTTCCCCTTGTTTGGAATGCGCTGGAAACCCCTAATGCTGTTATAGGATTTGCTTCCCCTGGACTCGCGGTCAACGTTCGTGATGGTAGAGTACGTGGAGGAGCGTCCCCCTCTCGTGGGGTCGACGGGCATGGCCAGTACCATAATTACCTTCGTCAGGAGCAGCAGCCGCCGCGGCCTCGTAGGCAAAGAGGTAATGCTGGTGGTGGTGGTGGTGGTGTGGGGCTTTGGGGGTGTTTTATGAGCGCGTGATTTGTGTCTGCGTTTTGTGTCTATGTTTGTGTTTTTAAGCGTTCGTGCATGTTCATTGTCCTTTGGCTGAAGCACAATAAATATTTTTTTCATGACTTTTGCGTTTGTTTTTTTGTTTTGACATTTGGTGGACTGGAGTGTTCCGAAACGTCTCGGGCAAACTGCCTTCGCGACCGCATCGCGCAACACAATCGCCTCATTGTGTAAAATGCCTAAAAACATTCGTCCACTGCGTGATATTTTTCCTTTTTGATACCACCCCGAAACAACAAGGGGGCAAGATAAGCAGTAACAAATTATGTAACAGAGTAATCTTGATGACCGCCCAAATCTTGGAGGTATCTCCATTAGGAATGGAAAGCGGTGCTTCGTCTCGAAAGGGATGCGTGATCAATGGTCAAATGACTTCAAGACGAGCAAAAAATGAATACACCCTCCCCCCCTTTTCCCTCACGTTCCCCGCGTCGTTTTTTCTCCCCGCGCTGCTCGGGTTTGGTTGCGGTCATGACCCCCCCCCCCTCCCTTTTTTTTCCTTGCGTTCCTCGCGTCGCTTTTCTCCTCGCACTGCTCGGGTTTGGTGTTCGGTCATGAGCAGGCTGTTCCGAACATCGGGCCGGGAAGTTTCGGCGAGAGAAGGTAAGAAGCGTGTCACGATAGGCGCGCCGCGTGGGGTGACGGACCTCAGAATAATCAGATGCACCATTACCGTAGCTTGCGTGGTGAGGCAGTGCTACCCCCCCCCCCCCCCCCCCTCACCTCCCCCTCCCCCCCCCGCTGTGAAAACCCGACGTGCTCCTTCCCGGAATTGTAGGGATGTGAGGGTCTATGGTCATACGACTACGGGTATGCACAAACGGAGTACACCCCTCCCCCCCCCCCACACACGCCCCCTCCCCCGCCCCTTTGCCCCCCATTATCGACCCCTTTTACCTTCCTCCCCCCTCCCCCCACCCCCCTCTTCTGTTTTTTCGTACGACGGCCGTCCGTCTCGCAGGGAGCTGAGCCCGCAGGAAGACTCTCCGTTTTTGGGCGAGATCAGGCCCGGCTCGGAGCAGGCGGCCATCTGCAACGGTCTCTTCCGAGCGCCTATCTTCAAGCACAATGTAATAGCTGCAGTCTTAGGGCCGCGTTAAGTGCGGTAGTCTTTAGCGCGGCACCCCAGTTGGTGCAATGTAGTCCCGCATTAGTGCGGTACCCTTTAGTGCGGGACCCCAGTTTAGTGGCATGTAGTAACTGCAGTCGTAGCCCTGCGGTACCCTTTAGTGCGGGACCCCAGTTGTGTGCAATTTAATAACTACACCCGTAGTCCCGCATCAGTGCGGTACCCTTTAGTGCGGGAGCCCAGTTTAGTGCAATGTAATATCTACAGTCGTGGTCCCGCAGGAGTGCTGGACCCTTTGAGTGCGGGACGCCAGTTTAGTGCAATGTAATATCTACAGTCGTAGTCCCGCAGTAGTGCGGTACCCTTTAGTGCGGGACCCCAGTCTAGTGCGATGTAATATCTACACTCGTGGTCCCGCATTAGTGCGGGACCCCAGTTTAGTGCGATATAATATCTACAGTCGTAGTCCAGCAGTAGTGCAGTACCCTTCCTTCGGTGCGGGACCCCAGTTTAGTGCGATGTAATAACAACTTTGAATAGTCGTAGTACCGCGTTAGTGCGCTACTCTTTTGGTGCGGGACCCCAGTTTAATGCAATATAGTAGCTACCGACTGCCGGTTGTTCGGCCCTTGGGCTGCTCGGGCTGTTGCAGTCCCGCATTAGTGCGGTGCTCTTTAGTGCAGCACCCCAGTTTAATGTAATGTATTAACGACAATCTTTTCCCCGTATTAGTGCGGTACCCCGGTTTAGTGCGGTGAAAATCGCTGGTTACGTAGTTGTGGTCCCGCGTTAGTGCGGTATTCTTTGCTGCGAGGGGGGCAGTTTAGTGCGGTGAAATTGCCTGCCTCGAGCTTGTCCTACAGAGCGCCGCACTCTCCGGCGATAGTTTCGTTTCCATTTAGTGCGAGGCCCCAGTATAGTGCGGTGATGTTTTTTTGTTGCGATTACTGCGCTATCCCGGCATAACTCGGGCTCCCACTTTAGTGCGGTATTGGTATTGTCATCCGTCAAGGCACGGCACTAGTGACGGACCACGACTGTATAATATATATATATATATATTTTTTTTTAATGATTTCAAATACGGCAGCTAGCTGTGAGTTCGATCAGTTTTACGTTCGATACGATACTCATCTTTGCAAGCTGCGTGTACATCCGGCCGCGTTTTATTTTACGATAATCTTTGGTGATGTTATACAGCAGTGGGTACCCCGATTTAAGAGCGCCCCGTGACAAGCCGAAACATACGCTCTTAATTACGCTTTGCTCGTATCTGTAGTGGCGTATGTATAGCTTTTAGTGTGGGCGGGACATGCCGATTTGACCGCTCTCAAGTCTCGAATGCTCTTATCCTGGGCGCTCTTAAATCGGAGTACCCACTTTACTGCCCGTCAGAGCTCATATTAATAGTACAGAGGTGGTAGCTGTCGCTGGGAAACACGTGCAGCAGGGTATTAGTTGTTGTTGTTGTTACTGTCGCCAATATGTCTGCCTTGGCTGATGATTCGGAGCATCTCATGAGAGGGGCGGCGTTTGGGAGCGGGGGGGGGGGGGGGAAGGGGGGGGACCGCGAGAGCGCAAGTTCTCCGTGTCTTTCCGCCCTCCCGGTTGATCTATGCACGGTTCCCTGTTATCATCTTTTGTCTCTGATCGTTCTCCCCTCCTTCCTTCTCGCCCTTCCCCCCTCTCGCCGCCTGCTTCCCTCTCGCCACTTCTCTTACCACTTTTTTGTTTGTCTCATGTGTTGTTCCAATTTGATTTTTGCTGCGACAGGCACCTGATTCGGACTTCCTCCTTATCCGTGAACCGTTGAGCAAGAGGGAGAAGGAGCGGCTTTCGCAGATGCACAAACAGAAGGACAAGGGGACAAAGGTAACAAGAATTACACATTGGAGTGGTGGTGGTACATCAAATTGGTGTGGTGGTAGCAGTAGTAGTGGAAAGTTTAATAACAGCAGCAGTAGAGGTAGCAGTGGTAGCAGTAGCAGTAGTAGTAGGCACACGTAGAAGGACGGGGGTGGCAAGGTAACAATAAGGCGGTGGTGGTAGACATGTGGGCAGGGGGGATTGGGAGGAGGGGGCGGGGGGGGGCGCGGTGGTGCCGGTGGTGGTGAGGGGGTGGTGGTGGGGGCGGGGGGGAATGGTGGGGAGGGGGGGGGGGGGGGGGGGAATGGTAGGGGTGGTGGTGGTGGGCGTGGTGGTTGTAGTGGAGGAGGTGGTGTGGTCGGGATGGTGGTGTGGTGAGGGTGGTGGGAGTTGTGGTGGGGGTTGTGGCGGTGGTCGTGTGGTGAAGGCGACCGGAGTGGTGGTGGTTGTGGTGATGGTTGTTTGTCGCGGTTTGAGTCTGTCTCTCGCTCTTCGTGCCCCTCTGTGTCTGCAGCTCCGTTCTAACTGCTGTTCTTTTCCCTCCCTCGCTCCTTTTTTTTCCGTTTTTTTTTCAAGACAAAGTTTTTCTATGGTGGCGATAAGAGTGGCGGCGGCAGCAGTGGCGGCGGCAGCGGCACCTCCTCGGCTACGGGGTCGGGTGGCTCTAAAGCGCCTTTCAGGCTGTCGCAATTCTACGTCATCCGGCCCATGCCTGTGTAAGCACACCAAGCAGTCTCTCTCGTGTTCTCTGTCTCTCTATATCTCTCTATCGCTCTCTTTCTATTTCTCTGTCGCTCTCTTCATCTCTCTGCCTCTCTCTACCGCTCTCTATCTCTCTATGTCGCTCTCTCTATCTCTCTGTCTCTGTGCGTATCGCTTTGTCCATCTCTCCCTTTCTCTCTTTCTCTCTGACTTCTTTTTGTGCACAGAGCTAGATTATGCGGTTGTCGGTGTCGGCACCGGGTACCAGGTACATGGTATTGTACTTGCTCGAAAGCACCTTTCAGGCTGTATGAGGATGACGTGATCCGGCCCATGGCTGTGTGAGCGTACCAAAGCCGCCTCTTTCTCTCCCTCTGCTTCTCCCTCTTGCTATTGTTATTACAGTGTATCTGGTATCTGGTAACGTTTTGTCTTACGCTTGTCAGGCGTAGTACTATGATAGCTATTTACTGTTTATTTTTAACACCGTTCATGGTACTTTTTCGTGTGATCTGTTCGAACCCCCCCCCCCCCCCCCCCCCCACCACCACCCTCCCTTCGGCTGAATTATTTTACCAGCGTTTTTCTGGTGGGCCAGACCGAGCCGCAGATGGAGGCGCTTGAGCCGGTCAAGCCGTCATCGAGGGCCACACACGTGAGCGGGGAGTTGCACCTTTTTATATTTATTTATTTTACAGGGGACGGTTTTAGCCCCCCCCCCCCCCCCCCCCCGGACGGTGAAACAGGACGGGGATACGATAAGAAAACAGCTTCTATGTAGAATATGGAAGAAGCGTAATGAGCGCCCAAATGTTGGTGGTATCTCTATTAGGAGTAGGAACGGTGCTCCGTCTCGAAAGGAATGCGTTGTCAAATGGTCAATGGTCAAATGACTCAGGCAAGCAGCAAATGAGTACGCCCCCCCCCGCCCCCCACCCTCCCCTGTTTCAACGCGTTTTCTTTTACCCGTGCAGAACTGCCAAATTTACCCTATACAAATTTCAATTAGTTTGTCACCCAAAACGGTCATGCTGCTCTGAAAGGGTTGAGTCTATTGAGCCGGCGAAACCGCCGTTGAGGGCCACGCACGTGAGCGGGAAGTTATTATTTTCTATTTTTTTCGTAGTGGGGGATGATAATATTTATAGTCCCCCCTCCCTCCCTCCCTCCCCTTGAACGTTGTTTTTGTTAGGCCTAATAAGCCGGTGAAACCGTCGCAAGGCCACGCGCTTGAGCAGGGAGTTAACCGCCCCCCCCCCCCCCTCCCCCCCCCCCTTGTTTCTCTTTAGGGGATAACATTCGCCCTCCTCCCCCCCCCTCAATGCCGTGTTCGTTGGTCCTAGCAGGCGTTGATCATAGGCATGCCACCTTTGATTGGCGTGTATTTGGTTAGGTATAACATCGTGTCAACCGCCCTTCCCTCTTCGTCCCCCTCTCCGCCGCTGCCTGGTCGGCTAAAACCCGACGTGCCCTGATATTATAGGGATGCGAGGGTCTGTGGTCCTACGGACTACCCCGGCATGCATGATATGATCCCCCCCCCCCCCCCCTCTGGTGCCCCGTCTCGACAGGGATGCGTGGTCAATGGTAAAACGCTTAACGCAGGCGATAAATGAGTTCGCCCCCCCCCTGCCCTCCCCGTACTTGCCTTGTTTTCATGCGTTTTTGTTGTTGTTGTTGTTGTTCCAACCCCGTTTTCGGCGGTGATAGCTGAACATTGTAACGTTTCTGGCTAAGCGTCTGTTCGACACCACCAAGGTGGCGCAAGCCGGGAACGCGGGCATCCCTTTCAAGAAAGTCTTGGACGAGGCGAAGTTCCTCTCCCTACCCAGGGCTAAGGTAAGGGCAGAGGGTTAGCGAAAAACGGGCGAGTCATCCCGCGCTAGGTAGGGGTGCAGAAGATTCTAAGAATTTTCCGAGCTCTCAACATGAGGGGCTAGCTCGATATATCACCCTAAACATGGCTTCGAAGGCATTCCTTCGCGCAAATCTGACCTACATTTTTCTATGCGCTAGAGCCCTGAGACAATGATATTCGTAAAATTAGCATATTAACCGATCGTTTCGACACTTGAGGCGGTTCAATCGGCAAGGTATACCTTTTTTTTGGCCCATAAAAATGCAAGCCCCACCGTGGGTTGTCTCTGGTAGGGGTGGAGGTAGGGTCAGGGTAGGTAGGCGCACAACTGCTACGATAAAGAGGTGTACCAGGTATACCCCTTTTTTGGCTGAAGTGTTTTCTGAACGTGCCTGAGGCCGGCTCCTTAACCCGTTTTCAACTCCGAGAAAAGAAAAAAATACCTGGTAATATTTTATCCAAGTGTTTTGCGTTTTGTCCCCTTGTCGGGACTGCGGCGTTATTGTAGAGGGGTTGACCGAAAATCGTGGGAATGTCAGTTATTTCTTGTTTTGCAATATATATCTATATATATGCGTATGTTATACTTCGAAGTATTAAAAATTGAAAATTCACTCCAGCTGTGATATCGAATATTTTCGTCGAAACTCATCTTTGCGAGCTGTTTGTGTGCTACTCCTATCGCCCGTATTATTGGGTGCGTGTTCTCATTAAGGATATAGGTCGGCGACTCCCCTTGGAACTACAGTGTAGCTTGTACCAGGGTCAACAGGGTGATGTTAGTCAGTCTGCGCGCGGAAACTATAAAACCCGTTTTTGAGGGGGGCAAAATCTGACAGCTGTGGAAGGAAATGCATCAGTTTATCATGTATATCCTGTAAGTCGTATAACCGGTGAGGGGAGGGCGGAGTTTTAAATATATATATATATGGTAAAAGGCTGCCCTTTCAGTTTTACTCACTAAACGTGTATTTTCTTTTCTTTTCTTTTCTTTCACGCACATCTACTTTCCAGCTTCTGGGCAAGCCGTGGTCACAGGTGTCGTCCCTTCTCCCCCCCGGCTCTTGCCTTTCACTTTTATCGCGCATAGGGTACAGCAATCCCACTGCTCGTCGATTTTTCATCGAGTGTTGCTGACTCACGCTCTCGCGCTTTCCGCAAGTCAATTTGTGCACAAGAAAAAATCCCCACGAACTCATACGATTATGCACTCGGGGGGACTCGAACTCACGAAACTGACCTGCACCAGGCTCGAGGATAACCTGATCCGCCACCGCGGCGACCTATGTAAAAAATGGCTATCCATTGGTGAAGATCCTCGGAAAACAAACGGTACGCTAATGCTGTATAGCATGTGTCGGTAGGATTGTGGGCTCGCGTAAGGGTGGAAGTCAGGGCAAGGGTAGTGGTAAGGGCTGATCCTGCCACGGCACAATCATCCCACCATGGTACACTCATATTCCAAGTGCAGCACCATATAGGGGTCACTATACAGCGCTATATCGGGGTTCCCCCAGTAAGGCGGTGGTGTGCGAGAGCAATGTGACCGCCTTGTTGGGGGAAGCCGCCTTATTCATGAAAACCTTGTTCCTTATTCCAGGCTCTGGATGCAATTTCCTCCGTCGTGCCAAGAATTTTTGACCGCGCCTTTTTTCGGGATACCGCCCTATGCAGACCCAGAGCGCCTTGTTACGGGAGCCCTGCTGCTGTAGTTTGTACTGCCGAACGTCGTGGGTAGCCAAGCGGGGTCGACCCTTGATTTTCTGGGGGGAAACGCCACACGAGTTCCAAGTGTTTTTTTTCGCAAAAACGAGGACGCCGGGTTAACTAGGCCAATAAGCTATATGTCCCACCCGGTCGCCCCGGTGGCGTATCAGGTTATCCTCGAGCCTGGTATAGGTCAGTTTCGTGAGTTCGAGTCCCCGAGAGTGCATACTCGTTTAAGTTCGTGGGGACTTTTTCTTGTGCACAAATTGACTTGCGGAAAAAATCGAGAGCGTGAGTTAGCAACACTCGATGAAAAATCGACGAGCAGTGGGATTGCTGAACCCTATGCGCGATGAAAACTAAAGACAAGAACCGGGGGGGAGAAGGGACGACACCTGTGACCACGGCTTGTCCAGAGGCTGGAAAGTAGAAGTGCGAAGAAAGAAAAAAAAAAACCACACCAACTCCAGGTAGTTTTTCGCGAAATGGAGGATGCCGTGCTAATACAGGGACAAAGCGTAGGTGTTAAGGCTATCCCACGCCAATTCCAAGCAGGTTTCGCCAAAACGAGGATAGGATGCGGTGCTAACGGGGGTTGAAAGGGTAGGGTTGTTCTACACTAATTCCAAGTAAATTCGTCCCCAAAACGTCCCACACTAGTTCCAAGTCAATTTGTCCTCCAAAAGGGTTTTCAGTTGTAAAGGCGTTTAGGGTAGGTTGGCCAGGGGTCAGGGTAGGGTCAAGGGTGAGGGTCGCGGTAGGGTTAAGGGCAAGGGTGCGGATAAAGGTGGGGGTAGGAGTAGGCTAAAGGGTAGCGGTCAGGGTAGCCGCAGGGGTAGGGTAAAGGTGAAAGGTAGGGGGTCAGGGTAGGGGCAAGGGTAAGGGTAGGGTCAGGGTAGGATTAAGGGTAAGAGTGGGGGCCAGGGTGGGTTTAAGGGTAAGGTTAGGGGCCAAGGTAGGATTAAGTGTATGGGTAAGGGCCAACGTAGGATTAAGGGCAAGGGTAGGGATAAGGGTGGGTTAGGGAAAGCTTTACAGTAGGGGTCACGGTAGCCGTAGGGCTAGGGTGGTGGTGAAGGGTAGGGGTCAGGGTGGGGGTAAGGGTAAGGGTAGGTTCACGGTAGGATTAAGGGGAAGGGTGGGAGCCAGGGTAGGATTAAGGGTAAGGGTAAGGACCAGAGCAGGTAGGGATAAGGGTGGGGGTAGGGGGTAGGGTCTTCTGTTGTCCAAGCAAGCAATAAAATCAATCAATCGATCAATCAAGCAACCAACCGTTCGTCCAATGACTCGGTCGATCAGTGAAGTGATAGACCAACCTATCAATCACTCAACCAGTCAAATCATTTAAGCAACCCGTCAATCTGTCGATATTTAAATCAACCTGTCAATGAAATCAATACACCTACCAATGAAATCAACCAACCAATCGATGAAGCAGTCAATCAATCCATCCATCTATCAAAATATATTTAGCTGAAGCCAACAAACCAATTCATTTACGGATGTCATCGCCCTCTTTCTTCCTCCGTTATTCATCAGTTCCAACCATCTGACCCCCTCCTCTTGTCTCAGAACGCGAGGAGGCATTGTTTCTAAAGGAGATGGTTCGCGAGATAGACGAGAGATGCGACGTTGAGGACGACGTGAATAACCAGCCAACCCATCAACCAACCAATCAATCAATCAACCAAGCAATCAATCAATCAAGATCAATCAATCAATCAATCAATCAAAAACTTGTACTTCCAAATCAGCCACTTCAATGTATTTTTTATTAGTGCACCGCTCTCTCGTTTTCCTTCTTTGTTTTTCCCTTCTTGACCCTACCGCTCAACCATCTGACCCCCCCCTTCCTATTCCAGGACGCGACGAGGTATCGTCTGAAGGAGATGGTTCGCGAGATCGCCGAGAGACGCGACGTGAAGGACGACGTGGACATGCCTGTTTCGACAGACAGCCTCTGGGCTGCGAAGCCTGACCTCGACATGCAACAAGTCACGGCACAGGTAGCATTTGGTTAGAGCAGGCTACTATACGTTAAGGTCAGGGTTAGGGTTAGGGCTAGGTTAGGGGACGGGCTGAGGTAGGGTTGGATGATGGGTTGGGCTAGGGGTGGGCTAGGTTAGGCCTCTGGATGGATGTGTGTGGTCGAGCCGCCGTGCGTCAAAATTTTGCACCGGACTGTGCTATAATCGAATGTTTTGTTTGTGTGTGTTGGGTGTGTGTTGTCGACCCGC
Source organism: Undaria pinnatifida (assembly GCA_012845835.1). Lineage (NCBI taxonomy): Eukaryota > Phaeophyceae > Laminariales > Alariaceae > Undaria > Undaria pinnatifida. Next base: position 8,053,066 of record JABAKD010000029.1, read on the forward strand.
CGTGTTGTCGAAAACATGGTCCGGAGCAGGTACCATAATCGATTGTTCCAAAATGCCGTTTGGCGTGTTAAGAGGGGGAGATGAGAAAACTTCATGAATTATGCGACATGGATAAGGGTGGTACGCTTCATATTGGCGCGAAAACGATCGCTATCCCAGGCGTTAGATAGATGATGACCACAGACGATCAAAATGGAAGGGATAGGACAAGCATTTTTTTTGTCACATACCTGGTATGGCACAATCGTGATGAGCGCCTCTATTAGAAGTAGGAATGGTGATCCGTCTCGAAGGGGATGCGTGGTCAATGGCCAAGCGACTCAAGGCAAGCGGCAAGTTAGCACCCCCCCCCCCCCCCCCCCCCCCTCCTCTCCGCCCCCCTCCGCCGCTACCGCCGCTGCTGCTACCTTAACCAAGACGAAAAACCTCGTTCCAACGCACGAAATGAATATAAAATCAAAATGTTTGCCTCCTGGAATTTTTTATCTTGAAGGCGGCCAAGCTGTTCAGAGCCGAGGACGTCTGCGCCCTGGAGAGCATGGTGTCCGCCTGGGCCCACCTTACGGAGGTCGGGGTGGACACGCTTACGTCGCACGATGCTGTGGCCAAGTTCCTGATGAAGATCAAGAACAGACACGACGTGCTCCTGGCACAGGTTAGTGCTGGTGTTGGTCACGCACGCCACGATTGAGGCGGTACTGTTGGGGCGAAACTGTTTTATGAAGTTTCGTGGTTCCATAAGCCAACACCGTCGGGTATGTCATTCTCGTTGTGCAATTTGAATATGTTGTGTGTCTGGAGTATACAAAATCGTTGGAAATGTCGTTGTCGTTTTACGATTTGAACATTTGATTGTGTACCTAAGAGGGTGTACAAAATCGTTGGAATTGTCTTTTCTCGTTTTGGGATTTGAACACGTTGTGTGCCCTAGGGTATACAAAATCGTTCGAAATATCATTCTCGTTTTGCGATTTGAACGTGCTGTATACCTTAGTATACACAATCGTTCGAAATGCCATTCTCGTTTTGCAATTTGAACATGTTGTGTACCTAGGAGGGTAGATAATATCGTTGGAAGTGTCTTTCTCGTTTCGCAATTTGAACATGTTGTACCTAGGGTATACAAAATCGTCGGAAATGTCATTGTCGTCATTTTCAATTTGAATATTTTGTACACCTAGGCTATGTGGGTTTGGTCATCGAGTTTCACGTTTAGTTTTTTTTTGCTCAAAATAAATTATATGGGTGAGGCATAGAGCCTCAGAAAATAAATGGCACACGTTTACCGTAGCCTGTGTCTGATGTTGTGGTTGTAGGGCTGCGGTTAGGGTTCGGTTGGGGTTGGGGTTGGTTGAGGTTGGAGTTAGGTTTCGGGTATATATAGGTAGTGTTCAGGTTAGGGCTGGGGTTAGGGTTTGGGTCTGGGTTAGGGTTAGGTTGGGGTGTAGGATTAGTGTTAGGGCAGGGGTTAGGGTTGGGGTTGGGGTTGGGTTACTTTAGGGTTTGGGTTAGGGTTGGGGTTAGGTGAGGGTATAGGGCTAGTGGTCGGGTTATGGCTGGAGTTAGAGTATGGGTCTGGGTTAGGGTTAGGTTAGGGTGTAGGATTAGTGTAAGGGCAGGGGTTAGGGTTGGGGTTGGGTTACTCTAGGGTTTGGGTTAGGGTTGGGATTAGGTGAGGGTATAGGGCTAGTGGTCGGGTCATGGCTGGGGTTAGAGTTTGGGGTTGGGTTAGGGTTAGGTTAGGGCGTAGGATTAGTGTTGGGGCAAGGGTTAGGGTTGGGTTTAGGGTTGGGTTACTTTAGGGTTTGGGTTAGGGTTGGGGTTAGGTGAGGGTATAGGGCTAGTGGTCGGGTTATGGTTGGGGTTAGAGTTTGGGGTTGGTTTAAGGTTAGGGTTAGGTTAGCGTGTAGGATTAGTGTTGGGGCAGGGGCTAGGGTTGGGGATGGGGTTACTTTAAGTACATGGCTAGTGTCAGGGTTAGGGTTGGAGTTTGGGTTAGGGTTAGGGCTAGGTTAGGGTGTAGGGTTAGTGTTCGGGTGGTTAGGGCTGGGGTTGGGGTTGGGGTTGACGTTAGGGTTGGGGTTAGGGTTGGGATTAGGGCTGAGGTTAGGGTTGGGGTTAGGGTATGGTGTAGTGTAGAGCGTAGGGTGCAGCGTAGCCTTTGCATGAGGCCGTCGCTAAGTTCCCGATGAAAGACCAAGAACAGACACGACGTGCTGCTTGTGGAGGTTGCTGCTCGTTCCTTTTTTTTTTTCTCTCTGCTTTTGGTTTGTTTTTTGCTTCTCCTTTTCTGCTTTTTCGTGTTTTTCGTCAAGGCGCTTTGTTGTTGTCGTATATACCTACGCCTTCCTTCTTTTTTTTTTTGACATTTCTTTCGGTCTTGCTCTTTCGTTTTCGTGCTTTTGTTATAATTTTCTGGCATCAGTTGTCGTTTCGTCGTCTCCCACTTTTGTTTTATTGTGTTGTGTTGTGTTGTGTTGTGTTGTGTTGTGTTGTGTTGTGTTGTGTTTATTTGTTTGTTTGTTTGTTTGTTTTGATTTGTTTCGTTGTCTTGTTTTTTGTTTTTGGTCACGCAGGTGAAGGGGATACGCGGTCCTCGTACTACAGTAGTAATAGTTGTTTTGTGCTGTTCGTTTTTGTCTTCCGTCCGGTCGCTGTGTGCTTGCGACAATTTTTTTCTTAGGGTTCGGTGTTTCGTTTTCGTTTTTTCATCTCACACCTTTTGTTTTGTTGTTGCTTTGCTTTGTCATGTTTTTGTCCACCCCCCCCCCCCTCTCTCTTTTGTTTTTTGACGCACAGGTGAAGGAGGTACGATCAGCATCGGCGGCGCTGAGCAAGCAGAAGAGTGCACTCACCAGGGCTGCGCGGGCGAGGGGGCAGCCAACCCCTAATGAGGGTGGCCTGGCAAGGCGGTTGGTGTGCATGGAGAAGCTCTCCGAGGTATGCCAAATGACGTGGCTTGGGTACACCAGCATGCACCAATCAGATATATACCTGTCAAATATGCACCAATCATATGTATACCTGTCAAATATGCACCAATCAAATGTGTACCTGTCAGTAAATAAACTTACTAACTAAAAACGAGCGGCCGGTGTATCGCGCAGCTTGCGGAGATGAGTATCGACCCTAAATTTGTCGAACTCACCGGTGACGTTGTTGTAATAGTTTTGCACAGTATGCAACAATTAAGTGCATACCTGTCAAATATGCACGAGTCAAATGTGTAGCTGTCAAGAATGCAGCAATCATCGGCATGGAGAAAGTCTCGGAGCTATGATACGTAACGAGGAATTGACAGGCCTTTGAATTGTCTACTCTTGAGCACCGGCCACCATATTTTTGTAGTTGGCGTTGTTCAACCAAAAACACGCACCAATCAAAAGGTATACCAGTCTAATACTGGTATGCGCTTATCAAGGAAGCACCGATCAGGCATGCACCAATGGAACGTACACGGATAAAACGTGCACCAATCAACTGCATGGAGAAGCTCTCGGGGGTATGGAACGTAACATTATGGTGTTTTGCGTTTTACCTACTTCTGGTCGGGTAGGAGTGATACGATAGAGGTGACCTTTTTCGGCCAACGTATTTACTGGATGGCGAGTCCCTTAACCCATTTACTTCCAGCCCCCTAAAATTCTCCCAGTCTAACTCAAAGTGTGCTGTCCCCATGTCGGGGCTAAGGCGCTAAGATGAAAGGGGTAAGGCCTTTTTTTTTGTTTGGGGAAACTTGCGTTTTTTGCGATACCCGTGCCAATCCACAACGGGTTTGTTCCATCAAATTGCACTTTCAGTTTGGTCAAAATCCGTTTTTCGGGTGTGAGGTATAGCTGTCATTAAGTGAGGGAGCCCCATAAACAAAAACGAGGCACCTCGACCGTAGTACGCCTGTAAGGAAAACACGCGTGGTACGATAGAGGTGAGCCACTTTTTTTTTCTAATGCTATTACCCCTCACTTTAGGAGCTTAAGACCTCTCTTCCCGAAAAACTGATTTGGAGAAAAGAAGAAAAAAATGTGCTACCGGACGAAAAAAACACCATGACCTCAGGTACAAGACGAGAGTCATGCAAGCAAAAGGAGATGGACGACATTCCGACGATTTGGGGTTAAGGAGCATGCCGCCCGTCATTCAGAAATCATTTTAGCCAAAAAGAGGTATACCTTAATGCGTCTATCGTAGCACGCATCTAAGGAAAATATGTAGTAATAGTATTGAAACCGCCGAAGGTCACAGTCCAAGGCCAACCCAACCCAATCCACGAAAAATCAGCGACCAAAACAGGTTCGAAATACGCTTTCGCCATTTTTTTTTTTTTTTTTTGTTCAACCGAAGTTTCTCATGGGTTGGTTCGCCCTGGGTTGGTTATGATATGCGTCGGCTTCAATGCTGTCCAGCCGGCCGCCCCTGTGGTCTAGTGGTGGAACCTCGGACGCTACTAAGGTTGGACTCAGGGTTTTTCAAAACTCGGTATGGAGATTCTAATTTTCTAGAGACACCAACTGCCGAGAGCGCTTTATAGCGTGGGTAAGCATAGTACGACGCTAGTCGGCGAGGGAAGAAAGTGCTGATTTAGTGTAATCCATGCAGCCTGCGTTGCTTCCAACGGCCGATGCTGTACACGTCAGTTTTTACTGGTCAATTTTTTCTCTCTGAAGTCCGAAAAAAACGTCGATTATTGTTTTGTGCAAAAAATTTGCTTGTTTTTTGTAATAAAATGAAAAACGTCAGCTGTGAATACGACCGATTGAATGGTTGAAACTCAACTTTGCAAACTGCGTGGTACATTAGATCTGTGTTTCATTTATGATATAGTGTTTGTGAGTTAAAACCTGGTTGTTAATACACAGCTTCACGATTTTTACGGAAGGTCGTTCGCGCGTGTTCTCCATGAAGGATTATAGGTCGGGGACTCCTCTGCACGTTGTCAGGGTCAACATGACAATTTTCTCTATTTTGTAAAAGCTAGGCGGCCGTGGGATTGGTGCCAAACGGGTTAGCGGTGCACCGTTTTTTTTTCTGAGGCTTTACACTTGATGAGCTTAACGCCTCTCCAAAAAAAAAGACTACTCGGGAGAAAAATAAAACTGCTACCAGATGAATATTCCAATGTAACTATTTATAGGCACTTGCACACGAACAAAAGTGAATAAAAAGAAGGAAAAAACAACGAAATTTCGACGATTTTCAAAAAAAAAAAAAATCGAAACGAAACGAAATTCAGACGATCGATTATGGGTTAAGGTGTCCCGTCAGTCAGAAACCGTTCAGGGAAAAAAAAGGGCCACCTCTATTTTCGCACCGAGCGTCTTTTACTTCTCGGAGATAAGTTTTTGCCGTAGAATGAAAAAATAAAGAGCTCCTAAGGTGAGGAAGGCATATCGCCCCGGTGGCGTATCAGGTTATCCTCGAGCCTGGTATAGGTCAGTTTCGTGAGTTCGCACCCCGCCGAGTGCATACTCGTATAAATTCGTTGGGACTTTTTCTTGTGGACAAATTGACTTGCGGAAAGCGCGAGAGCGTGAGTTAGCAACACTCGGTGAACAATCGACGAGCAGTGGGATTGCTGAGCCCTATGCGCGATAAAAATTGAAGGCAAGAACCGGGGAGGAGAAGGGATGACACCTGTGACCACGGCTTGTCCAGAAGCTGGAAAGTGAAAGTGTGCAAAAAAAAAAACAGAAAACGCATGTTGCGCCTGTGCCGCAGCGTGCGTGTCTTGTGGACTGTTTTATCTTTTCTTTTTTTTTGTGTGCCGTGTTTGGCGTCGTTGTCTTTTTCTTTTTTGGTGTGGGCCGTTTTTTGGCGGCGTTGGGTAACTTCGTGCCCCGCGTGTTTTTTGTTTTCGTTTTTTCGTTTTTGTTTTCGTTCTCGTTTTCGTTTTTTTTTGGCTTATTTTTTTGTTCCTGTCATTTCGAACAGACTGGAACCGAACCCGCTATTGCTATCACGCCCGTCCGTTGTTACATGCGCATACGCGTAACCCCCCCATCCATCCCGTATCAGGTGTTGGGCGCTCAGCTAACGGAATTGAAGCGCGTCCGAGCCGTGGCGCAGTACATGCACAAGGAGCTGCAGATGGTGCCTTGGACCCTCACCTCCAACTACCTCAAACGCCACGGCCTAGGAGCTACACAGGTTTGAGAAAAACTGTAAAACGGTGGCACCCCTCTCCCCCGCCCCCCTCTGTCATGCCTCCGATAATAGATGAACTCCAATTACCTCAAGCGCCAAGGTCTATTGCGCTAAACAGTTTCGGGTCAAGGTAGTATAAGCACTGCCCCCTCCCCACCCCTCCCTTGCCTCCAAAAATCAATGGCACCCTTTCCTGGAGAACTCCGTGTCGGCGCTTGCTCGTCAAATTTATTAGTGAACGAGACAGTGGTTGTTGTGCTGCATGCTGACGCTGTTGTTGTTGTTATTGTGGTGGTGGTTTAGCTGCGCTCAATCACCTTGTGCTCGGCCATCTTGCGTATGCCGAGCCATCTTGATTGGGCAGGGTGCGAGCCTCCAGGATGAAAGATCCTTCGGGCTGTCTCATTCAACAATTGCGCTCGGTTACCAAACATCTTGCGCTCTCCCTTGTTTTTGGTTCAACCATACTTCAAACCGTGCTGTAGTCAACGGTACTGCGCTCAACCATCTTGCACTCGACCATGGTGCGCTCAACCGTCTTTACATGCCCAACTAGTTCATGCTCAACCATATTTTCCCTCAGACCATTTCTCTGTGGTGAACCATCTTCCCTCAAACCACTTATCTGCGACCGTCTGGTGATCAACCATGTTGGAGCAGGGCGCCAGCCTCCTGATGCTGAGCGGGATGGGCGACCCTTCGGGTTGCGGCGAGGGATTCAGCTTTTTGACTCGGCCGGCGGAGCAGGCGAAAGCGTCGGCGTCGCTGACTACGAGCGAGAAGATCGTGGCCGAGAGGAGCGTCAAGAAGGTCACCGGTACCAACGGGGATCTGAGGTAATATTCGTAGAAAAGGACTTTTTGGGGGGCCTCGATCACTTTAACAAACACAAAAAACACGACAAATGCAAAAAATATTGCTAAACGTATGTACGATTTCACAAGTGCTTGACACGGACACGTATATTTCTTTTTACGGTAGCACCGAAATTATTTTCCCACGAACGGTTGCATTGGGTTGACGACGTCGCCGCAATGTGCTATGGTATCCCCTCTCTCCCGTTGCGGCGTTATGATTTATAGCAGTTGTCGCCTTTATAGCTATCAGGCGTTATCTATCGCCTGCACGAGCGAACGGCTCCGCCCCCCCCCCTTCTGTCAGACGGTATCCGGCGGCCAGCAAACTACTTATACGAGAGATGGACATCCAAGCAACGCTCGTGTGAGTGATGATTGCAGAGCTAGAGGCACCCCTGCGTATCAGTAGTTGGTCCCTAGGTTTGTTCGTAGAGTCCAAGCCCGGATGCCCTGACCGCCCCGCGGCCTGATAAGTTTATTTATAGACGTTGTATTAGAGGACAGAGAGGAGAGGCGGAGCAGAGAGCGGAGTGCTCGAACTCTCCTCCCGACAGCGTGTCAAAGATTCCGTAAAAACGCCTGCGAAGATATAAGCAACTCTCTACAACTTTTGTAGCCGTCGCTGCTCTGACGATCCAAACTAACACCCTCCCTGACTCTTTACATCAGTGACGAGACCGAATGGGCATCCAAGACAACGAGCTAGGACCTAAGAACAGCCAGCGACAGTCCCGCAGGAGGAAAGCCGGCCACCGGGTCGAACCCCCTCGTGTAACTCATATATTCCGAACCATTGCAATTGTAACTATGGCCGCATCCAAAACGATGACCATGGCCAGAAACTAAAATGCCAAGTAGAGTCCTACTCACCCCGTGCCCCTCAAAGTAGCGTGGGGTGGCGGCCTGGCAAAAATTATTCGTGGCATGGCTCAAACACGGTGCCCATCGAAAAAATGCTTTCACACCCCTTACTCACCGTCCAACGGTAGGTTCAACGAAAAATTACGGTGAGATTTGAAAGGGCTCGCAGCAATGGATTTCGTTAGAATATCCGCGTGCTGCTCTTCCGAAGCTACAAGCTGAGTGCCAATCTTCTGCGCACGAAGTAAGTCTCGGACGGAATGGAAACATACGTCAACGTGTTTGCTCCGAGCAGAACTAAGATGGTTTTCAGGTGCATCTATGGCCCCCTGGTTAACCTCAAATACTCGGACACACGATCCGCTTAGCTCTGGACAAATAAACGATGAAACTGCGCCTGTAAGCAGAGCCTCCTTCACCCCTTTGCCCAGGGCTACATAGTCTGCTTCTGCGGTAGACAACGTAACGCACCTCTGCGTGCTACTTGCCCAACTGACGGCAGCACCCCCCAAGGTAATTACCGTCCCCGACACCGAGCGCCTGCCCTTAGATTTGTCGGCGTAGTCGGCATCACTATACGCAGTCAAGTCCAATCCCGAACCCCTCACAAAAGCCAATCCCGTACCCCTTGTCCCGTGGAGATGTGCCATGATCTTCAAAACTGCTTTCCAGTGCCTGTCGGTGGAGTTGTGAGAATGGCGCGCCGCAGCATGCACCGCGTGCGAGATGTCTTGCCGTGTCATGGTCGACAGCCACATCAGACTGCCCACAGCCTCCCTCTACGGCCAGTTTCCCTTTGGCTCGCCCTCTTCTCTTGGAGCTAATTCAACGCCAGGGGTCGCGGCGGTGTCAAACGACGAGTTCACACCGAAACGAGTCAGCATGCTTTCAACGAAAGTCTTCTGCGTGATCTCTAACGTGCTCAGTTCCCAGTTACGCTTGAAAGCACAACCCAAGTGTGCCCAAGTCAGTTCGCCGAGGTTAATTTGTGGGGGATTTTCGTGGTTAACGCGGCATGGATGTCTCTGCAAGTCTCGCCGATCCTGCAATCACAATTCCATCTACACTGTTCCCTTGGTCGGTGCCTCTTGTCAGGGACGGCAGCACACGAGCTCAGCAGGTGGAGAATGGGATACATACCCCGGCGGCGAGTTGGGGGTGGTTTTAATCTGCCTCTATCTACGAAGACACCCTGCTTTAAAGCACACCGAGCTGTCCCATCATTTAGTGGGCAAAAACCTGAGTTTACTGCCTGGACAAGAGACGCTGCAGTAGGTACTGCACGAACGGAGTAGGTTTCTTATCTGGCTTGATGTCGGGGACGCCTGAATACATTCATTCCCGTAGGGGAATTGGGTACCGAGAACTCGGTAAATCAAGTACCGAGTTCTCGGTATCCAGTTCCCCTGCGGGAACGTATTCAGGTGGATCCGTCACAGGGCAGATAAGAAACCTACGCCTTTCGCGTGGTACCTAGCGTCTGTTGCCCAGGCAGTGAACACGGGTTTCTGCCCACTAAATGATGAGAGGCAGCGTTGTAATTAAAAGCAAGATGTCTAGATGGAGGCAGATCATAACCACCCCCCAACTCGCCGCCGGGGCATGTATCCCATTCTCCAGCCCTCCGTTGTTGGTCTGGCTGACCCCTCGCTCCTAGGCTAACCTCGACAGGAACAGCAGCTCCTCTGCGTCCGTCACTCCGAAATTACACGAGGCATCCGCGCGCAAAGTCGTCTCTCTCCCTGCTGTCGTATCTCCTCGCGGTCCGCTCCAGCAGCAGCAGCAGCAGCAGCGGCAGCAGAAGTTTCTCGTGCAGCAGTGGGTTCAGCCCCTCGTGCCCCCCCCCCCCTACAAGGGCGCTGCCCTCAGCGCTGCTGGACTTCGATCGGCCGTCGTTCCTAATGAACTCGGCCATCATCTCCCTCATGGCATGCATCACCGATGCCTGCTTCTCCTCCATCATCAGCTGAAACTCACGCCTCAGTTGCTGAATCTCATCCTTGGCAGAATATTGCTCCCGTGCTGACCCTTTTTAGGACATCCGTGACTCCTGGTACCAGATCTCAAACGTTCATTCACTATTATTAGTGTGTTCCTAGAATCCAACCTCGGATGCCCTGACAGCCACGCAGTCTGATGAGTTTATTTGTGGTCGTTGTATTAGAGGACAGAGGGGAGAGGCGGGGCAAAGCGCGGAATGCTCGAACTCTCCTCCGGAGAGCATGCCAAAAAAATCCATAAAAACGCCTGCGAAGATACACCCAACCCTCTACAACTGTTGAACCGTCGCTGCCATGACGATCCAAAACCAGCAAGGTCCATTGCCGGAAACTACACCGGCGTCGTCGGCAGGACGCAGTGTTTCACGATTAGCGATTAGTCCTTTTGTGACCCAGAGATAACCACAGAAGAGTGCTGCGACAGAGGTAGCACGTTTTGGACGAACTATTTTCTGAAAAGACTTCGCTCTTTCACCCAAATCGTCGGGATGTCGATTCTTGTTTTGCGATATGGATGTTGTTTGTACCTAGGCAGGCATGGGTTTGGTCACAGGGTGTCACTTTTCAGTGTACTCGAAATGTTTTTCGGGGGGGGGTGAGGGTATGCAGCTCCTCGCGTGCTTCGATGGAGGCTACTCGCTGCACTTTTTTTTGTACAAAAAATATTTTTCCTGAAATGACTTTGCTCCTTGACCCAAAATCGTCGGGATATCGATTGTTGTTTTGCGATATGGATGTTGTATGTACCTATGTAGGCCATGGGTTTGGTCACCGAGTTGCATTTTTCAGTGCACTCGAAATACAGTTTTTGAACGACGACGTTGTCCTCCCTCGTTCATATATTAATGATTTCACCCCACAATATTTCGATGTACAGTACCCGAAACTACAGTATTGATGTAATGAATACGTCAGCTTGTATCCTTCTGGAGAAAACAATATACCTGGTAACTCCCAGCTGACGTGCTTGCAGTTTTTTTCTTTTGTTCATTTAGCTACTACGTCAGAGCTGTGAATTCGATCGGAGTGCTCGATACGGCGGTGGCAGTCCCGAACTTGTTCGATTTCTTGCTGTTTCTAGCCCCGGCCTGCTGTTGTTTGGTAGTTTTTTGTTGCATTGTTTTTTGTTGCGTTGTTTTTGCGGTTCTCTTCCGCTTTCTTTTCTCGTTTTTTTTTTTTTCTTTTACAAGGGTGCAGCACCAGCCGTCGACGCATGGTCAACTAACGGCGATTTTTTTTTTTTCCGGATCCCCCGCGATAAAAACGCCATCGCACCCTTGTGGTACTGGCGGTAGGGTTACGTCCAACTCGTGGTGGGAACACATGAACATACGACGGTACGGTAGAGGGGGATACTTTTTTTTTCTGAGGCAACTCACTTGAGGAGCCCTCCGAGGAAAAAACATGATTTTTCAGTAAATTGAAAAATGCAGCCAGGTGAACAAAACCCATGACCTTCGTAGGAATACAACACAAATAGTATCGCACACACGATAATAAATTGAAAACGCAGCCAGGTGAACAAAACCTATGGCCTTCGTAGGAATACGAAAACGATTAGTATTGCACATACAAGAATGCCACTCCGACGAATTTTGGGGGGTTGAGAAGCCCCGTCATTGGGGGGGGGGAATGCCAAAAAACGGTATACCGTGTTCCTCTATCGTAGCATGCGTCTAAATAAGATGTGCCTCGTACCTGGTACTTTTTTGTAGTTGCATTTGCCTTTGCTGGTGAGGATACATCAATTTTCCCTGGTACCTGGAATGTACTTACGTTTGCCGTTACCTACCTGAATCTGCTTGTACCAGTGTTCGTAATCACTGCCGTGTTTTTTTGTTGTTGCTGAATTTTGATGGTGCTGTGGTATTGCTAGGAAGTGTGTAATATTGTAGGGTACGTACGTGTTTAAGTTGTGCGGGTACCCAGGTACATGCTCGGGTATCTTACCCGGGTATCCTGATTTGTATAGTAGTCAGATTGTAAGGCACCAGGGTACCCCAGAGTACATACACCCTACCAAACACTTTATTGCTAAGTATTGTTGGACATGACTTCTGATTAGAGGATTTTTCCGATATGTCGAATTTTCGATACGATACGACATCTCCGATATTATCGAAGTTTTCGATACGATACTCAACATCAAATGACCTTGACTGTATGTATGACCCTTCCCCCCCCCCCCCCCCGCCCCCCGCCCCCGCCGCGCCAATTCCCCTTCTCCCGCTTTGAAGGCGACTTACGATGCTCCAGTTGGCCTCGACATGCGAGACCATGGGCATCCCTAAGGACACCGTTCGGACCCTTAGGCGATGGGATAGGGTTCACATGATTAAGGAACTGGCGGGCGTGGCGGTGAGGGCAGGGCGAGACTCGAGGGGGGTGGGGGGGGGGGAGGGGGGGGTGTTCTCGTTTGATGTATGGCCGTAGCCGTATGACCATAGACCCTCGTATCCCTACAAGCGCCGGCACGAAGCACAACGGGCTTTGAAGCAGGCGGTTCTACTCAATCCCCACTTTACTGTTTTCGCCGTCATTAACAAGCAGAATAATCGTTGTGAGTTTTTTTTTTGGTAAGGGGTGTCCCCGTTCACCCCCCGGCCCCTCTCGCACCGTGCCAACCGTTTTGTGGAACTCCCAGCGACAGAGCTTATCAGAAAAATGAGAACACATCTTGCTTGTTTTAGTTATATTACAGATGTTCTAAACAACATGTATGTTGAGACCGTTCTTTATTTAGCGTCGTCGAAATTTGACGTTTGAAATGCTTGGTGCGTGCAGTGTACGTTTTTTTTTTTCATGTTCTTGTTATTGTTCTTGTTCTTTTGTTTTTTTTTTCTTGTTGTTGTTTTCGGTCTTGGTATTTTTCTTGCTCTTGCTCTTGCTCGTGTTCTTGCTCTTGCTCTTGCTCTTGCTCTTGTTCTTGCTCTTGATCTCGTTCTTGTTCTTGTTCTTGTTCTTGTTCTTGTTCTTGTTCTTGTTCTTGTTCTTGTTCTTGTTCTTGTTACGTTTATTGTTATTTTTCGTGTTCTTGTGCTTGTTCGTGTTCTCGTTGTTGTTATTTGTCTTGCTTTTGCTTTTGCTCTTGGTCTTGTCCTTGCGCTTGCTCTTGTACTCACTTGTACTTGTGCTTGTACTTGTACTTGTTTTTTGTTGTTATTTTTTCGTATTCTTGTTATTGTTATCGTTCTTGGTCTTGCTGTTGTTGAAAAGGTGGCCGAGAACGTGAAGGATGGGAACTTATACGCGCGGTTCGTCAGGAAGAGGAGGCCTAACGCCACCATCGACAAGGACCTTTATCGAGCGTGAGAATTCGTCGTGGAATAGTAGTGGGGGTGGGGTGGTGGGGATGGGGGTGGGAGTGGGGTTGGGGGTTGGGGTTGTGGTGGTGGCGTCGCTGTTGGTGTTGGTGGTAATGATAGTGGTGATGAGAGTTTGGTTCGAGGTGGTGATGCTGCTGGTGCGGGTGGGATCGGGGATGGGGACGGTGCTGGTGGTGGTGGTACGGTGTTCGCTTTTGCTGAATATTTGGTACCCACCTAGATTGTTTTGCTTATTTTGCATGATTGTAATACTTGGCGTATTACCTGGCACCTAGTTTTTTGTTTGTTTATTTTGCTTCTGCCCTCTACTTCCCCCCCCCACCCGCTCCCCCTCCCCTCCCCTCCCCTCCCCTCCCCCCTCCCCTCCCCTCCCCCCTCCCCTCCCCTCCCCCCCACCCCCACACACCAGAACCTGCAACGAAATCTGGGAAAGGCAGGCCGCTGCTCTCTCTGCAACGGCGGAGGACGTCTTGGACTACCACAGGTGACTGGGGACAGTAGCCCTTTACCTCTTTCCCCCCGATTTCGGTGCTTTATTCCAGGTAATGATCCATCGTCGTTATTGTACGAGTTGTTCATGTAATCGTCCACTTTTTTCGCAAAAATGAGTTGAGTTATCTTTTTCGGGACGAAGTTCTTCAAGAGGCGGGGTCGGGTGGGGTGGGAGGGGGGGGGGGGGGGGGTCTGTGGAGTATTTTTTTCTGTGTGTGTTTGACTCTGCTGTGCGGGGGATGGAAGTAAGATGGGGGGTTGTGGTGGTGGTGGTGGTGGTGGGGGTGGTGGTCGTTGTGGTGATGGTCGTGGTGTTGGTGTCGTTGGTGGGACGAGTGCTACGATAGAGGTAGCGCTTTTTGGCAAAATTATTTTCTGAACGACGGGGCTCCTTGACCCGAAATCGTCGGATTTTTTTTTTTTTTTTTTTGCGATATTTTTTGTCGCATGCCTATGCCATGGGCTTGCTCATCTGGTGGCACTTTCGGGTTTTCCTCAAGATCAGTTTTTGTGGGTGGGGTATGGAGTAGGTTATCAAGCCATCACCCTCAGTAGGCAAAAAAGAGCCGCAGTGCACATCTGCCGCCGTTGCATGCATCGGGACGCCGATCAATAATCGATGACGGTCGATGTACGGCGCTAATGGAAGGTGTAAACTGCCGCTAGATAGTCCACGCCGTCTGATAATCGGCGCTGTTCGATGTTCTCAGACGCGGTTTGTTAACGCGCCGCCCGATACTCTACATAGTTTGGTCATCGAAAACGCTGTTTGATTAGTCTACACATTCCGATGATTGATGACGTTCGATAATCGACGCCGCTCACTAGTCGAAGACGCCGTCCGACAATCGAGTCTGATATTTGACAACGTTCGATAATGGGCGTAATTCGATGATGAACGATACTGTGCGATAGTCGTCGCCGTTCGATAGTTGCAAACACCGTTCGGCGTTTTGATCCCGTTGTCGTTCGGCAATCGACATGATGCGATAATCAACGCTGTCTGATAATCGTTGCCGTTCGATGAGTGGCCTCGTTCGATAATGAACTTATGCCGATAGTTGGCGTCATTCGATAATCGGCACTGTTTGACCATCGACAACGTTCGATATTTGGCATCATCCGATAATCAACACTGTCCGATGAATCATTGAACAGTGACACCGGCGGGAGCAAGGACAAGGGGAAGCCTAAGGCCAAGGCAGGCTCGGCTTCCGGTGCCACCGGCGCGGCCTCTGCCGCCAGCGCCGCGGCTGCCAGTGCTGGTGAGGCGGGAAAAACAGGAGCAGAAGCAACGGCGACTGGGGCAACAGCACCAGGAGCATCGGCAGGGCCTGAAGGGGTAGTAGCAGCAGGAGGGGCGGGAGCGGCGGGAGCAACAGCAACAGCAGGAGGAGCCGCTGGGACAGCAACAGGAGGAGTAGCAACAGGAACGACTGCAGCAGGAGCAGCACCACCAACAGCAGGAGCAGCAGCAGCAGCAGCAGGAGGGGGAGGGACATCGAAGGCGGGGGCAGAAGGAGCCGCCACCTCCGGCGCCGCCGGCGCCGCCGCCGCCGGCCCTAACGGCAAAGACGATGCTGAAAAGGGTGGAAAGGTCGTGAAGGAGGAGGAAGACAACGACAAAGACGACGATGACGATAACGATGACGACGACGACGGCTTTAACGTGGACGACCTCAATCTTACGGATGATGACGACGATGACGACCTTAATCTAAGCGACATGGAGGAGGTAAGTGCGCCGAGTTGTTGAAGGCGCCCCTGCTTTTTTTCTCCTTTTTTTTCTTTTTTTTCTTTTTTTCTGTTTTATGCTCCGGCGGATCGGGAAAAATAGAGCTTAAGCTCATCCGAGGACTAGTTTCTGTTGTGCTTTTGTTTGAAGACGGTGCCGGGGAGGCAATACGGGACACTGGACACAGCTGGCGCCGCGTAATTTCTTGTTTGATGCTGCCCATGCGGCAGTTCTAACGCAGGTGGCGTGCAGTAGCTTTTGCCCCCCCCAGCTCCATGCCCTCTTCGCCCTCCCTCCACCCCACTCCCACCCCACTCCACCCCACCCTGCTCACACCATCATACCCTCTTCCACGCCCTTCCTCTAACCAACCCTCTTATTTCCCTTTTTTTCGCCAGACTTTGGAGGGAGGGGATGGAGACGGAGACGCCCCGGTGTCAAAAAGCCTCCATGACCTGACGGCAGCGTCCAACAGAAATGGGGAGGAGCTGGACGACGAGCGACAATTACGAATGCTCCAGCAGGATTTGCACGGGGATAGGGGCGATGCTGCCAGATGGGGAATAGGAGAGGTGAGCGTTAGGTACGGTGTAGATAGTGTGTTGTCCGGAGCGTGGGTATCAAAGCTGGTTAGGTTGGTCATTCCTGGGTATGCCGGGTATTTACCCGGGTACCGTACCGAATGCTCCAGCAGAATTTTCGCCGAGAAAGGGGAGACGCTGCCAGATGGAGAATCGGCGAGGTATCCATTCACATGTTTGAAAAATATCAACGGGGTGTTAGTTAGGGCATACTCTGTGTACTCTGCGGTACCCGGGTGTCAAATATGGTCATGCTGGTCCTACCTGAGTATGTACCCGGGTAATACCCGGGTAAGCAGTAGACCCCCGGGTAGATGGGTACATACCCAGGTACACACCTGGCTATAGGTACCCGGCCAGACCCGGGTACAGTTCCAAAAGCCCCATTCCGGATTTGCACGGGGATAGGGGAGACTGCCAGATGGGGAACGAGAGAGGTGAGTATTGTCATAATATCAAGGGCGTGTTAGGCCGGGTATATGCTTGGAGGTTTCCGGGTACCAAGCCTGGGTATTCTGGTCATGCTCGGGTATTCATAAGTGGCTATGTACTCGGCTATGTACTCGGGTAGATCCGCGGGTAGAAACCCAGGTAGAAACTCGGGTATGTGGGTATGTACTCGGTACAGTACCGCATGCCCCGGCAGGATTTTGTACGGGATAGGGGAAACTCTTGCCAAATGTAGAACGGGCGAGGTCAGTATGTGGTGTTGTGTCGGTTGAATACTCTTGCGATTTCAAGGTAGTAAACCTGGTTGTGTTGGTCATACCCCGGTACACACATACCCGGGTACATCCAGAGTATATCATATTTGGTATACCGTAAGGTGCTAAGCTAAACGCGCCCTAGTAGGGGTATTGTGAAAGTGGGGTGGGAGTAGGGCGGGTAGCTTAGGGGTTATGAAGAGGGGGAGGGTAGGGGGTTGGGGGGGGTAGAGTAGGAGTTGGAGGGGGGTACGGGCGATACAGGTTTTGTGCTCTAGTTGCACGTCTTCGCCGCCACGGAAGGGTGCGGTGAGGGAGGGGGTGGGACAGGGGCGGCGGGGGCGGCGGTCGGGGGGAAGGGGCTACAGATGAAGTCCCCTTGGTGTTTGTATCGTTGTTGTATGTTATCCGTTAGGCTCTGATTGTGATGTGATGGGGTGTGATTGGATGGGATGGGATGGGATGGGATGTGTTTTTTCAATGATGTGATGTGACTTGCGGTGATGTGATGTGGCCCAACCCCCCCCCTTCCCGCCCTCTCCTTGCACCACTGGATGTTTCACGATTGTTGTTGTTGTTGTTGTTTTTATCATGTGTGATGGTGTGTTGTGATGGTATGTTGTGATGGCGTTGTTGTGTTCTTTTCTTTTTTCTTTTTTGTTTTAAACGATTTTCTTTTTCCTTTTTTTTCCCCCGCGGCAGCGAGGGGGAGAAGCCGGGTCGCAGGGCAAGGTGCTGTCGGTGGAGGAGGCCCGCAAGGCTCAGACTGCGGACCTCGTGGCCAAGCTTGGAGGAAGGGCGGAGCTGCCGGCTCAGGCCGTCAGGCGCATCACCAGGACTGTGGGGTGAGTGCTGTTTTGGTTGGTGGCGGTGGGGGTGGGGGGGGGTCGTTGGGGGGTAGGGGTGTAACCATCGTATCATGCATGGCCGTAGTCGTATGACCATAGGCCCTCGCATCCCTATTATGCCGGGACGGAGCACGTCGGGTTTTCACCAACCAGGCAGACATTGCTTGCACCAAGCGCGAAGCGCCGTGAGGTGTTCGGCCAGTCGCATGAACGGTGACCTGCATCCTACCAGGTTCCCGCTCGTAAGACGGACTTCGGCACCTTGTGCCTACTTTCTTGCTTATGGATGACAGCGCCATTGAGTTACACTTGTTTTCTGGTGTGGCCACTCCAGAGACAACAATGGGTATTGCTATGTAACTGCCTCGTGGGTGCCTTACCATATTCACACCACGTGATGCGATCATCCCCCTTGTGCGGAGTTAGGGTTTTCCACCCCGCACAAAATGATCTAACTCGATAACCATCATGGTGACCGCCAAAAACAAACACAAACGGTACCCTGGTTGTCTAGCTCATGCAGCGATTGGCATGTTTTACATCGTTGTCAACTAACACCAACCCCAACCCCAATATACATATAATGTTTTACAGCGTCGGTGCCAACGGAAGCCAATTATTACATACGCGTATACCAGGTATATTTTTTTCATGGGGGTGGTTGGGGGGGGGGAGGAGACTGGAGGGGGATGGTGGTGGGGGGCAGGGGCGGGGGAGTGGTGGTGGGGACGGGGAACGGGGGGGATGACGTCGGTGTTTCTGATGTTATGGATGGTGTGGTTAGCGTTGGTGGCAGTAACGTTGGTGCTTTCGTTGGCGGTTGGGTGGTGTTGGTGCTGGTCATGATATAGGGAAGAGCACGAGGATATGAGACTATAAGTACACGTATACTAGAGGGAAAGAAACATGCCAGCACATGCCAAGAGAGAAGTATCGAGAGGTACCACAGGAAGGGAGGTAGGAAAAAGAGTATACGGGCTACGAAGCAAATAGCGGTGCCCAAAGAAAATGAAGACTAGCGTTAGAGGGCGAACCTCCGCTACTCCTTGGCTCCCGCCTGGCTTATTTATCCCCCCCCCCCCCCTACGCCCCCTCCCTCTTTCTTGTCCTGGCTCTGATCTCTTCCCCCCTCCCCCTCCCTTCCTTCTGACTGCCCCCCCCCCTCCCCCCCTCCCTCCCCCTTCTTCTTCTGTCGCGTCTCCCCCCCCCCCTCCCTCCGCCTTCTTCTATCGCGTCTTCCCCCCCCCCCCCGCCCCCCCTTACGTCATTGGACTGGGATATACGGTTGTTCAGAGCCGACGGTACCGAGAGCGTGAAGATTAGCTACTCGTTGAGAAGGCAGGACCTGGTTAGGCTCGACGCAAAGGGGGGGAAGAAGCAAACGGCGCTTTCCAAGGTGTGTGACGAATGTACCCATATATCCTTGGTATGATGTGTTTGAGGTATGTTGTGGTGTTGCGATGTTTTGATACCTGGTAGGTATGATGTTTTGACGTTTTGATGTTTTGGTATGTTGGACTTTGGATGCAGCGATGTTTTGAGTTCACCTCTTTTTTTTGTTTCGATGTTGTGATGTGTTGATATTTTGATAAATTAGGGTCATGAGATGTATTTTACATGATGGTACTGCTATAGTTGGTATTCGGGCGTTGTGATGTTTTGATACTGATAATGTGTTGTGACGTACTGAACTGAAACTATGATATACAGTCGTGGTTCGAAACTGCGTACACTAAAGCTGCGAGGTATTGTCTGTCTGTACGGATATTCTATAATGTCCTGGTAACTTGATGTCATGATTGCGTAGCCCTGTCTGTGTACTTCGAAGTGTATCTGTATGATAGTACCTGGTATCCTGGTATGATTGATACCTGGTACAGTATATTTTTAATCACATGTTGCGCTTTTTACGAAGGTGAAAGCAGAGAGGACTTCCCCCCCCACCCCCCCCTTTTTTCAATGTGTTCTTAAGCTCATACAGAGTTGTTACCAGTACGTACCGATGTTACGATTTTTGCGATTGTCCCGATGCCAACCAGAAGAAAAATGGAGGAGTATCACGCCCCGCCCCGCCTCCACCTATTCCGCCCTCGCAGTACACGCGACAAAGCTGCGGCATTTCGATCGGGCTATTTTTTGTGCAGTCCTGCTGGTAGCTTGTCGTACAATCCTTAACCATTGTTCATATCGCAAAAAACATCCCACACTCTATTCAAGTAGTTTTTTTTCTTCTCAGAAACGTGGGCGCAGTTCCCAATGGGTTAGCACACTGGGTTATTATTCCAAGTACCAGGTATGGTTTGTGGTATACCTGGTGTTCTATTATAATGGTAGCAATTCTTATCGTATAATTAGGCGTTTTTTTTCATGCAGCGCAAAAGTACCACAACTTTGGCCCTTTTCGAGCACAAACGAAAACGAGCGTATTTTTTTTGGGGGGGGAATCATGGCATGATGTCATAGTCGTGTACACAATGCGATCGCGGTACCGATGTATACCAGTATTATTTTTGTGCTCGCACTTGTCCTGCCAAAGGCGTAAACATTTTTAAGAAAAAGAGCGGAATTGATGTGAGCTTAACGCGCAAGACCCCTGTGATGCTTTGGTTTTTGTGCAGACTGGCGGTAGCACCGCCGGGGGTGGCAGCGCCAGCAACAGTCCCCTAGGATTTTTCTTGCCCAGGCCGCAGGCGGCGGCGGAGGTCAAGGCGGCCGCTTACCACGATGTGGGTTCACTATAATATCATGATATCATATCATATGGTATGATACGATATGCAAATGTACGATGTTTTGTGTTGTTGTATGTGTGGTAAGGTATTGTTTTTCAGGTGATGCTGATGTGATATGATATTTTCAATACATGATGATGTGGTATGGTATGGTATGGTATGGCATGGTATGGCATGGTATGGTATGATGGTATGGTATGGTATGTTCTGATGGCATGTTACGGTATGGTATGGTATGGTATGACATGGTATGGTATGGTATGTTCTGATGGCATGTTACGGTATGGTATGGTATGGTATGACATGGTATTATACGGTACGCTGCGTGATGTGGCGTGGTGTGGTGTGGTGTGGTGTGGTGTGGTGTGGTGTGGTGTGGTGTGGTGCAGTGCAGTATGGTATGATATGGTATGGTACAGGATAGGATAGGATAGGATAGGATAGGATAGGATAGGGTAGGATAAGATAGGATAGGATACGATACGATACGATACGACACGATACGGTACGATGCGATACGATACGATAAGATAAGACAAGATACGATGCGATAAGATACGATACGATACAATACGATACGATACTATACGATACGATACGATAGGGAAGGGTAGGGTAGGACTTTATAAGAAGAGAAAGAACGGGAAATTCTTGGATACATATTAATATGATATTATATAAATTTGTTTCTTGTACTTCTTGTAATTTGTTTTTGCTTCCTGGCAGTATTGCTTCTTACTAGGAACTGTGTCTTACTATTGTTTCACGTCTTGTTTTTTTTTCAACCTGTTTCGTGTTTCTTGCGAGACAAGAAGGGGGCCGTGGCGGGACAAGAAGACGTGGTGCTGAAGATCCGGCTAAACACAAGAACCATACCGGCCCCGAAGGACAAAAAGAGGAGAAGATCCAGTTCAGAGGTAAAGGTGAATGACATTTAGTTTAGTTTAGCTTATGTTGAACATGATCTGCCCGACTGACTTGGTACATAGCACAGGAGAGGCGGATGGGGGGTACTCATTTGTTGCTTGCCGTATTATACAGTGCTTATGTCAGGGCGGGGGGGGGGGGGGCGTACTCATTTGTTGCTTACCTTAGTTATTTGACCATTGACCACGCATCTCCTTCGAGACGGAGCACCGTTCCTACTCCTAATAGAGACACCTCCAACATTTGGACGCTCATTACGCTTCTTCCGTATACTACATAGAAACTGTTTGCTTATCCTATCTTCGTCCTGTTTCGCCGCCTGCGGCCACCGTCTATATTCAAGGATAGCGATCGTTTTTTCGCTACTCTCTATTACACCAAACGCTTCCATGTGACATATGTCTAATTTCCTCGTGTCCTCTAACGCATCCCGTTCCTCCTTGTATATTCCATATTCTCCTACTATGCTAGTCCTACTCTCTGTTGTTGTGCCACACGGGCGCACATGTACATCCACGTCCTCCTCCTCCCGACTACTGGTACATACGATATCTTTAATCTTTCTGGTAGGTCCTGGTCCCCTACACGTAATCGCACTTTCAGCTCTTTCGCGTAGTCCATTGGGCCGTGCAGATTCGTTTTCATTCCAATATCTTCCCTCAACCCCTCGTATATCTCTAGGTTCCTCTATTTCACCTTATTTCTTAGCGCTTGCCTTTCCCTTTCTTCTACTTCTTCTTTTACTCATGTGTTGTGTCCGCCAAACTTCTCTATAGACAGTACCTCTTCTTGGTCCCCCTAAATCCTTCCATATTGTCTCGACTACGTTATCTCATCTTATTCCAGCCCGCCCTTTCGTGGTTTTCTCCCATACAACCCTGTCGACTATGGCTGGCAACCTCTTTTCTGGCATATTCTTTACTTTATATTGCCTTTTCAACTTCCTCGCGTTTCTGTTTGTCTTACGGGGGTACCTTCCTGGGTCTGCTCTTAGTACTGTAGTGCTCGTCGTACTTGAGCATCCTAATATTTTTTTAGCTTGCTGTCGTCTGCACTACTTCCAGCTGATATCAGAGGGTTGGGAAATATAAATACAGCATGTATAGATAATGCGTACTCTACAGATGATGACGTGGAAGCGTCCGCATATCACGCAGATCGTTTTAGATATAACTACAGTGTGTGTAGATCATGCGTACCCTACAGCTCAGGACGTGTACACGTGGACAGATCGTAGCGGATCAGAGTAGTACAGGATGCTTACAAAAGCCCGGCGCCCGCATGATATTTATTGGGTGGCCACACCCGGCGGGTCACCAGGGCGGAAACATGTCGAGATCCTTCAGATGCTGTAGGTCAGCCTCGCGGGAATTTTTTGTGCAGATGGTGTAGATTCATCAGATATGATTGTGTTAATATATGTAGAGTGGTCTGGTCTGTGCGGCGTGTGGAGTACTTTGTTTGGTTGTTGTGACATTGTGACGTACCAGGACACACGTTTTTTTTTATCTTTCGTCGTTTCTGTTGTGGTGGTTGCTTTGTTGTGGATTGATTTTTTGGTGTTGCTGTTGTTGCACTTTTTCAACCAACTAACCAAATCAACTTGATGTACCTGGTATGCTGCTGCAGAGGCCTCCGCGGAAGAGAGTGGCAGAGGAGAACATCTACGCGATGAAGAGGCAGAACTCCAGGCTGACCGTGGAGAGCCGGGACAGGCTGCCGAGGAACCGAATGCGGAAGCTTCTCACGTGAGCCCCCTCCCCTGCCCCTGCAATGTCTGCCTTGTCGGTGGAAACTCGACATGCTCCGTCACGGCACTGCTGTAAAGTGTAGAGGGTGTATAGCCCTACGGACTACGGCCGTGTATGATACAATGTTTAAATTTCCCCTCTCCCCCTCTCCCCTCCCCTCACCCTACCCCCCCCCGCCCCCCAACGTCGTCCTCGTCCTCCCCCTCGAGTACGGCCACCGTGCGACCGTTGCTGTCTGCCTGTATTTCTGTCGGTTTGTCGGTCGGTCGTTCGGTCTATCGGTCGGTCCGTTTGTGGGTCGGTCGGTCGGTCTGTTGGTTGGTCGGTCGGTCGGTCGGTTGGTTGGTCGGTCGGTCGGTCGGTCGATCCGTCGGGCGGTCGGTTGATCGGTCGATTGGTCGATCGGTTGGTCGGTCGGTTTGTGGGCTTGTCGGCCAGTATTTTCTTGTGCCCAAAGACGGAACCTAGATAAATTGCTCCATTATCGGTATTATGCGAAATACCTAAAATATCGCGTCAACCATTCTTATTGTAGATTTTATGTGTACCCTGGTATAGGTTTTCGCCTTCTTTTTTTTCGTTTTCGTTGTTTTTGTGTTTGTTTTCAAGGCTTTCGTGACACCTTCTATACGAACTCTGTGAAATTGTTTGCGGTTTGTTGTTGTTGTTTGTTGTTGTTTTTGGCTGTTGCCTCTGTTGTCGTCGTTGCACCAGGGTACCGCGTTATTGCATACCATGGTAGCACTTTTACACAGCAAAGAAGATTGTGCGTACCCCCCAAAACGTGGTTGAAGTTGCACTTGTATGTAGGGGGGTTACTTCCCTTTTGAAAACGCATGCCCCCCCCCCCCCCCTCAGTTCACCCTTCATGCGACTCGCCGAACACCTCACGGCGCTTGGCGCTTAGTTCAAGCAATGTCTGCCTGGTTGGTGAAAACCCGACGTGCTCCGTCCCGGCATAGTAGGGATGCGAGGGTCTATGGTCATACGACTAGGGCCATGCACAAACTGAGTACACCCGTCCCCGGTGTTTTGTTGTGCTAGGGGTGTGACGAAGAAGCTGCACGACAGGCCGGACGCGATCTGGTTCAGGGCTCCGGTGAAGCGGAGCCTGTACCCAGACTATGCCGACAAGATCAAGAAGCCGATGGACCTTCGCGCCATCCAAGACAAGATCAACAGCTTCGAGTGAGCTTCCCCCCTCCCCCCCGCCCCCCGATCCCCGCGCCTCCTCGCCTCACTCAACGTTCACATCAATTCCGCTCTCAAGCCTGTTTAGTTTGTTCCTGATTGTGCCGTTGTTCTTATTTTTGTTCTTGTTTTTGATGGTTGTTGCGCGTGCGCCTGCGCGTGCGTCTGCTTCTGCCCTTGTACTTGATTTCTCTCCTTTTTTTTAATCTTAATTTTGCTCCTGCCCACCCGCTTGACCCGCACCCACGCACCTACGCGGGCGAGGAGCCTAGCTTGTCAAACGTGTGCACTATCTAAAATAGTTGTTTTTGTTGTTCTCTCTCTCCTCTTTCTCGCCCCCCCCCCACCCCCCCCGCCCCCCCCTCTTCGGCCTCTGTCGCTTATCTCTTTTTCTGTCGTCTGTTGCGCATGGAACACCTCCACTACTACCACCACCACCGCCACCATTACCACCCCCTTGAACAACACCACCACCGCCACAACCACCAACACCACCACCACCACCACCGCCACAACCACCATCACCGCCAACACCACCTCCTCCACCACCGCCACTACCTCCACCACCACCACCACCACTACCATGGCGGCGGCGGATGAATGCCTCGCTCTCTCGTTGTATGGGGTGGGGCGCGGTCATTAACGGGCATTTTCAGCTGTATGTCACGCGAGGCTCTCCTGGTGGATATGCGACAGGTTGTGACCAACGCGATTGCTTACAACGGCCCGGACAGCCACCTTGCCCAGGTGCGAAAAAATTATGTGGTGGCATAGACTAAACCTTAAACTCGTTTGGGCCTGGTCGGTGCTGCTCGCCGGGTTTCTTGCGCGGGCGGTGGCTGATTATTTTTCTAAATGATTTTTCAAGAGCTTTGTCCCCCACCCTCTTCAACCTTGCGGTACCCCCGGGATTTCAAGCCAACCACATCCCGAAGGGAAACCTTGTATTAGTACGGTTACACATTATTTTATGTACCAGTACCATCTAAGGAGAGAGTCACCAACCTATATCCCCTCGTGAGGACATGCATCCATAACACGCGCGATGGAAGTATTACACGCGCAGCTTGCACAGATGAATTTCGAGGAAACCCTCGACCTCACAGCTGAAGTGTGTTTACGCTTTTTAATAGTAATCTTGGAGCCAAACCCCGGGGACGGAAGAAGGCCGCCCCCGGGGTGGGAGAAAAGCCTGATGGATGTACAGAAAAAGCAAGACGATATCACTTGCATCGTCGGCTCCCGTACAGCAGCTCGGGAGGGTAGGAAGTGGTTAGGGAAAGCAGAACCTAATTAACAACCATGCCCATCGCGGCTGTGGCTGCTACCATACCTCGACATAGGGTTTCTTTGGGATAAACCAAGCGGAAGATAAACCACACGATGACCTTCCAAAACATCGCAGCGTCGCTCATTTCTGCCTCTGGTCGATCGAGCATCGATGGGTGCGGCGCAGCGCTGCCGAAGGGGGCCGTGCACTACGGACGCCGACAACACGCGGCACGAGACCCGATGGAGTGTCTTGTGTGCTTTGTATTGTCGTTTCTGGCGCGTTTGCTGCACTGCGTGTCCTCGGGACTATCGAAGCAAAATCTACTAAGGGTCAAGGTACTGCAGAAGTTTGGGTGTCATAAGGACGACAAGAAACCCGAAGGAAGGATGCTAATAAAAGACCAATATACGGCGGCTTGAAAGAAGGACAAAGGGGCAACAAGATGGGTGTGATCTCATGCCGCAGCAGAGCAGGGAGGCCTCATTGATCCCAAACTATATACGAAGTACGAGTTAAAGCGTCGGCGAAATGTTACGGCAGTAATCTTGGACCACGGGGACGGAAGAAAGCCGTCCCCGGGGTGGGAGAAAAGCCTGATAGCTGTACAGAACAAGCAAGACGATATCACTTGCATCGTCGGCCCCCGTACAGCAGCTCGGGAGAGTAGGAAGCGGTAAAAACAGGCCATCCCGCTCGCCCATCATTGTGCGCGAGACACGCCGACAACATCAGTTTTGTTTTGTCGTGTATTTTACCGGGGTAACTACTCTTTGCGACGAGGTGCCGCGTTGATTGCCATCGAATCAACGCGGGGGTAGTAGCCCTGGGTGAGAGTCTCCGGCTGATTGCGGCAGGGAGGCGTCGTTGATCCCAAACCATGTACGAGTTGAAGCGTCGGCGAAATGCTACAGCAGTGAGTACTGGTACTACGAGGTCATGGAAATGTCCAAAACTATTGCTGCACATGTGCAGGTACCGACTTATATGGTCAATGTGTTGTCAATGTTGGTTAATTGTCGTTTCGGGGCCCAATGCTAAGTCCGTTAGTTGACTATGATGGGTTGGCGAGGTTCTTATTTGAGTTGGTGTATTTGGTTGGGATTGATTGACGTTGTTCCGTTGAGACTGAAACTGCTCCTGCCATTGAGGATGGTATCTTTACATTTTGTAAGGGTGGTGTTGAGGTTCGTGTATTAAGATCAGCGAGCTTCATGTTTATGTCGGCATGTTAGGAAATTCGAAGGTTGGCGTTGAAGTTGGTACATAGGTGGTGTTGAGGTTCGTGTATTAAGATCAGCAAGCTTGATGTTTGTGTCGGCATGTTGAGAAATTCGAAGGTTGGCGTCGAAGTTGGTATATAGGTGGTGTTGAGGTTCGTGTATTAAGATCAGCAAGCTTAATGTTTATGTCGGCATGTTAAGAAATTCGAAGGTTGGCGTCGAAGTTGGTGTATTGATGTTAGTAAAAACGGTAAATGTTACGGGACTCGCTGTGGGTATACTTCGAAGTACTAGGAAAACCCAAGGTAACGTGAAAGTTGATACAGTAAAAACTATTTGCAAGAAGATTCCAGTTCCTGTTCTCTTCTTCCGCTCTTGGTGGCGGCTCATCTATTTCATTTTTTTTAGGGAGATATGGGAGCTGCTGCAGCTTTGTAGACGCGGCTACCAGCCCAGCTCTCTTTTCTCGGCGGCGTCTGTGTTCTCCCAGGGGGTTGACAAATCTCCCCCCCACCCCATCCATAGCCATCTGAGGAAAAAAATATGGCACCCTGCGACCCTTCGGTGCATTACTGCTCTCCCCCTCACCCCAAACACGTATAACCCGCCCCCCACCATCCCGCCTCGATACACAACAAACACCCCCTGGTCTCCCTTCCTCTTGCCCCTCCTACCGCGTGCGCCACAAATTTGCTCTGGTATCCCCCCCCGCCCCGTGCGGATTGTACTAGGTTGCTCGCGACATACTGGCGGATTGCGAGGTTCAGCTGCAGGACCCAGAGATAGAAGAGGTTGAGGGTGCACTTGTAGACGAACTCGAGGTGGGAACCATTTTGTGCGACCGACGGATCGACCGACCGGACAAACTACCGCAGGGCCGGCCTACCAACCGAATGGTCTGCCGAGTGGTCTGCCGAATGATCTGGCGAAATAACGAATGCCCTGTCTACCCACCGACCAAATGGCCTGTCTATCTACCGAATGAATGTCTTGCCTACCGACCGACCGGCTGACCGACCTACCGAGTGGCCTGCCTACCTGCCTACCTGTCTAATGAACGAATGGCGTGCTGACCTACCGACCGAATGGCCTGCCCGCCTACCTACCGACCCAATGTCCTGTCTATACACTAAGCGAATGGCCTGCCTACCTACCGACCGCCATTGCCGACCGCATGGCCGGCCTACCTACCCATCGAATGGCCTGCCTTCCTACCGACTGAATGGCCTGCCTATTTGCCATTTGAATGAACTGCGAGCCGATCTACCGACCGAACGGCCTGTTTACCTCCAGGCCGCATGGCCTGACGAGCTACCGCCCGCATGGCCTACCGACCCACCGACCGAATGGCCTGCCTCCTGCTGATTGAATGACCTGCCCGTCGACCTACCGAGCGAATGATCTGTCTAACGACCGACTGACCGTCCAACCGACCGAATGCCCGACCGACGGATCAAATGGGCCGAGCTTCCTACCGAACGACAGACCTACCGAATGACAGACCTTCCTACCGAATGACTAATCGGCCTTGATCAGGCTGCATGTCACCGACCGACTGATCGACCGACCGACGGTCGGCATACATGTGATGGCACTTTGACCTTTTTGTTTTTTGTACAGGCGCCGCCGAGGTCAAAAAAGATGAAGATGAGCGGGGGAGGAGGAGGAGGAGGAGGGGGAGGGGGAGGGGGAGGGATTGGCGGAGGCAGCAACAGCAGCGGGATCGGAAAGGGTGAGACTATATTTTTCCCAGCACAGTGGGGTATCCGATTTAAGGGTGTCCATATTATGACAAAACAGACTTGAGCCCTTCTGGTACTGTTGAGTTATCCCTACCTAACTTTCAGTAGTTTGTCCCCAAGCTCGTGGATTCAGTTTCATAAAGGGGTTATTTAAAAGCGCGGACAATCAGGCTTGCCACGACTTATGACGCCCATACTAAATCCTATATGACCCCCAATCTGAGATGAGAGCGGCACGGAGATAAGATAGGAAACACTGGCATGTTCCGACGGATCTCTTAAATCGGGTACCCTACTGCATAGGAATACGATGGGTACCCCGGTTGAAGAGCGCCCAGGATAAGAGCGGTCGGGACTTAAGAGCGGTCAAATCGGCGTGTCCCGCCTGTACAAAAATCTACATGTTTCCCACTATATATAGATAAGAGCAATGCCTAGGTAAGAGCGCATGTTTCGGCTTGTCGCGGGGCGCTCTTAAATCGGGGTGTAAAAAATAACTATGGAGCCGTTACAGACACAGGCCACCCTTTGCAGGTTTCTCTACTAGGCAGGTTGCACGTTGGTCACTCACTGTACTAGATAAGCTCTTGTATTAGTTCCACACACGCCACGGGCGAACTGAACAGCGTGCAATTCCGCGAGGCAACACCCTCATCCCCTTTTTTCCTATAATGCATATGCCTTCAAAGGCATGTGAAACCCTTTTATATCCAGCCGTATCCCATATCTTACGCCTTGTTGGGCTCCCAGGGCAATACCATGACAGGTACCCACTGCTGTATAGGCATACAGTACTCGGTAATCTGAACCCTTTTTGCTTAAGTACAGCAGAGTGAATTGAACAACGAGAAGCGCGGTCTTATCCCGCCTATGAACTGAACCACCTTTTGGGGGGAACAAAACTCCTTAACGCTTTTTTATCTGAGTATAGTATCGCGACATGAACAACGAGAAGCGCGGTCTTGTTGTCCCGTTCGTTTTGGAGGGACGAAACTACTATTAATGGGAGTTTCTGTGTGTGCGAGATATCATTTTCTCGGATTCGGAGAAAGTTTTCAACCTTCTAGAAGGAGCCTCGCAGCTAGCATCACGAGCCTTCGTTACGCTGCACGCGTGTGGTATATAGAATGCAGCTCCTTGCTCTGCAGCTCGGGCACATGCACCTTGCCCTCGGCGGAAAGGGCTGCTTCATGTGGCCAATACTGGAAGCAAGTCACTTTGACGCGTGCTGCGATGCACGTATTAAAACTATAAATAGCGCTTTTTTTCTGTTTTTTTTTGTTTTTTTTGTTGTTTTTAAGGACTGGGCTCCTTGTAAAACCCAAAATCCTTGCCAAAATCCTTACGACTCAAAATCGTCGGAAATGTGTGATTTCTTGTTTGGCGATATTCTTTTTTGAAACCGGTTAGTTCATCGGGTTGCACTCGACTTTTAAAGTTTTACTCATAGTCAGTATTTTTTTTTTTTGGGGGGGGAAGGTGTAGAGCGCGCCTCCATTAACGCCTTTACAGCTGGAAACCCGTTTTGGGGACAAAATTACTTGGAATTAGTATAGGGAGGGGTTTTAGAGCTCCTAAGGGGCATGGGACGTCAGGAAAAAAAAGTGCGCACTTGTGCGGTATGTAGCATGTGTCTTTTTTTCCCGTCGTCAAATTTCGTTTTTGGTGCTTCCGAACTCCTAGACGGTTTTCGATGGGAGGAGGCACGTTTCACATTTTTTTCTTGAAAATTTGGAAAAATACGCTTACTGAGATGTAAGGATCCAACCGAACAAGGATTTGGATCAAAGCTCGTCTTTTGCAAGCTGCGTGTGGTGCTTCGATTGCGGTGCTACGGGATGTGTAGCCAAGCATGTAAACATTGTACCGCTTGGCCCAGGCTCGACAAAATGGGACCGAAAAATGATACCAGGTATGTGCTATCATACCGTATATGACAGGGGTATCGCTTTTGGATCAACAATTTTCGGACTGATGGGTTCTGCCTCACGAACGTACTATGCCCGAGGTCGGTGGAGTACCAGTTGCGTGTTTTACCACGTTGTTCGTGATTTGTCTAGGCTCATGGGATTGGTCCTGGCGGTGCGCTTTCGGTGTCGCCCAAAGTCAGCCTAAGAGCTCCTCACCTGAGCCTTGGAAAAAATCGCCTTTTTACCGTCGTAGCCTGCGTCGTCTACTTTTGAGGGTAAAGCGTAACCCTGACCACAACCCTGACCGCCTGGGAACTATCTCGGAATTTTCTCTTTTGTGTGGTGTGGTGTGGTGTGGTGGGGTGGGGTGGGGTGGGGTGTGGTGTGGTGGGGTGGGGTGGGGTGGGGTGTGGTGTGGTGTGGTGTGGTGTGGTGTGGTGTGGTGTGGTGTGGTGTGGTGTGGTGTGGTGTGGTGTGGTGTGGTGTGGTGTGGTGTGGTGTGGTGCGGTGCGGTGCGGTGTGGTGTGGTGTGGTGTGGTGTGGTGTGGTGTGGTGTGGTGTGGTGTGGTGTGGTGTGGTGTGGTGTGGTGTGGTGTGGTGTGGTGTGGTGTGGTGTGGTGTGATGTGGTGTGGTGTGGTGTAGTGTGGTGTGGTGTGGTGTGGTGTGGTGTGGTGTGGTGTGGTGTGGTGTGGTGTGGTGGGGTGGGGTGGGGTGGGGTGTGGTGTGGTGGGGTGGGGTGGGGTGTGGTGCGGTGTGGTGTAGTGCGATGTGGTGTGGTGTGGTGTGGTGTGGTGTGGTGTGATGTGGTGTGGTGTGGTGTGGTGTGGTGCGGTGTGGTGTGGTGTGGTGTGGTGTGGTGTGGTGCGGTGTGGTGTGGTGTGGTGTGGTGTGGTGTGGTACGGTGTGGTGTGGTGTGGTGTGTGGTGCGGTGTGGTGTGGTAAGGAGTGGCAAGGTGTGGTGTGGTGTAGAAATATGTGTAATGTTGAATCGGGGGTGGCGCCGAAAACCGTACCAAGCGTTTTTCGTACCTTGACGCGAGTGAGATGTTGCCACGGACACTGTGTACCCTTATAGCCCCCCCCCCACCCCCTCCTGCATTGCCCTTTTTCGGCTCGCGTTTTGGTCTTTCCCTCACAGGAAAAACGAGCTCGAAGAAAAAATCGAGCCAATCGCCCAGGTCGCCGTCGCGAGGGGGAATTGGAGCCCCGCGTCCCGACGCCGGTGGAATGAGCAGCGCCGCGCAAGCCAGGTACTGTTATATTTGTTTGTTTTCACTCGCATGGGGAGAGCCAAGCCTTACACCCCCCCACCCCCCCCGAGGGATGGCTGCGGGCGGGCGTATTGCGACGTGAGCCGTTATCGTCGCGCGCCGCCCCGTTTGCCGATTCTCCTCCCCCCCCTCCCCCCATCCAATATATAATAGTTGGCCTCGGTTGGCACCGACACTGTAAAAAATTATATGTATATTGGGGTTGGCGTTGGTTGGCAACGACGCTGTAAAACATGCCAGTCACTGCGTGAGCTAGACAACCAGGGTACCGTGTGTGTGTTTTTTTTTTCGGCGGTCACCATGATGGTTATCGAGTTGATCACATCGTGCGGGGTGGAGAACCCTAACTCCGCACAAGGGGGATGATCGCATCGCGTAGTGTGAATATGGTAAGGCACCCACAAGGCAGTTACATAGCAATACCCATTGCTGTCTCTGGAGTGGCCACACTAGAAAACAAAGAACTCATTGGCGCTGTCATCCATACGCAAGAAAGTAAGCACAAGGTGCCGAAGTCTGTCTCACGAGCGGTTCTTGGAAGGGTGCAGTTCACCCTTCATACGACTCACCGAACACCTCACGGCGCTTCGCGCTTGGTGCAAGCAATGTCTGCCTGGTTGGTGAAAACCCGACGTGCTCCGTCCCGGCATAATAGGGATGCGAGGGTCTATGGTCGTACGACTACGGCCATGCCCAAACTGAGTTTACGCCCCCCACACCCCGAGGGATGGCTGCGGGCGGACGTATTGTGACTTGCGTCGTTAATGTCGCGAGCCGTCCCGTTCGCCCACTCTCCCCCCCCCCCCCCCTCTCCCCATCTCCCCTGCCATCTCCCCCAATCTCCCCCCCCCCTCTCCATCCTCACCCTCGCGCTACCCCACGCCCACATCTACTCCCGCCCACCCCCACTCACATCTCTACCCCCTCCTCAACCCATCTCCGCCCTTCCCCACCGGCCCCCACCCTCGCCCTCGACCCCGCCTTCTTTTCTCCGTGCCACCTGGCGTATCTCCTGCTTGATCATGTTTTGTGTTTTGTCCAGAGTTATGGCGATGTCTTCGTCTATCTCTCCGCCGGCGCCCTCCGACCTGGCATTGAGCGGCGGTGGCGGCGGTGGCGGCGGTGGCAATTCGTCCTCTATCAGAGCTACTGCGCGCCCCCCCCAGAAACCCGTGGCGCATGCCCGTCCAGGGGCTGCGGCTATGACGGCCCCTGCGCGTGGTTCTGATATGATGCCGGCCGCGGCTAGGTCGGCGGGGATGGGAGTCGGAGGGGGGTTGGGAGGGGGGTTGGGAGGGGGAAGGGGAGGAGGATTAGGAGGGGGGTTGGGGGGGGGGTCGGGAGGGGGAGGGGGCGTGGGAAGAGGAGGGGGAGGAGGGCAGTCGGTGGCGAAGGCCAGCCGAGTTGGTGGTGGGGGTGGTGTTGGTGGTGGAGTTGGCGGCGGGGACGCGGGAGGGGATGCCGGTACAAGTAGTGACAGCAGTGACGGGGAGGAGGTGGTGGAGGAGGGGGGCAGGATTGCGTTTTGAGCCGATTGTGGTTGGTGTGGAGGGTGGGGAGGGAGGGGTTTGGGGGGTAGGGGGGTTGGGAAGAGGCGGGTGGACAAGGAGGGGGCGAGATCTGACGCTTCTGTGTGTGTTATATCCTGGTAGGTTGTTTGTGCGTGCGGGAAGTGGGGGAGGTGTGGGTAGCGGGCATGAGAGCGGGACCTTTCTTTGAACGGGGGAGAGCGACCGTTTTCGACTCAAGAGATGATGAGCGTTCATCGTGTTTTTTTTCTGTTTTGGCAACGTTTTAACAAAATATCGTACCAGTGGTAGGCGCGCTGTCCGTGGACAGAGTGTGTATTGTTGCAATATTCGTTCTCTAAAAGTGAGAAGGGTGTGGACGGAGGGCGGGAGGGTGGGTGCGAGAGGGTGGGTGCGTGAGGGTGTAGGGATCTTAGGGTGTGCGGTGATTTCTGTATACAGGTGGCACTATGTTGCCAGGTTTTGTACTATCCGTACCCTGTCGTTTGGCTCGGAAGGACATCAAAACAAATTAAATACTTAAAGCATGCATACGATCTCAAGCGCAAGCTGAGTACCCACCCAGCCGAACACCCACACACCCTCTATACTGCTGGACCCGCGCGTTGCGTGACGGGCACACGCTGGCGGTATCAGTGGCGGTGGCGGTGTTAATAATGGTAATAATGAAACGTGTCCACGTGAAGCCTCCCCGCGTGCGGTACAGGGGTGATATTTCTGGGTTTAATAAGGTGTTGATGGTGGAGGCGGCGTGGTGGTGGTGGTGGTGACTGGTGATGGTGGTGGTGGTGGTGGTGGTGGTGGTGGTGGTGGTAGTGGTGATGACGGTGGCGGAGGTGGTGGCGGTGGCGGTGGTGGTGGTGGTGGTGGTAGTGGTGGTGGTAGTGGTGGTGGTGGTGATGACGGTGGCGGAGGTGGTGGTGGTGGTGGTGGTGGTGGTAGTAGTGGTGGTGATGGTGGCGGTGGTGGTGTTGGTGGTGGTGGTGGTGGTAGGTTGATGTCGGTGTGGCTAGTAGTTGTGGTGTGGTGTTTTTTCCACTACTAGAGGGCAGTCTGCCGACTTTCAACGTTCCTTTTCCTGCTGACGCCAAGAAGCAATTCTTAGCTTCGTGATTATATTTGCTTGCGAGAAGCACGAACAAAAATCCAGGCTGAGAGACCCTCGGCGTTCTCGCGCTGCGCGGTATCACTCTGACCATATATTTAAGGGCTGTATTGTCTTTTTAATACCACGTTATTAGGTATTCACGTTTCCCTTCCAGTTTAGTGCCTGGTATATAATACGTACCGGGCGCCTATATGTGCCATTAAGGTTGGGCCGTGACGGTTCTAATCTAACCGCCGCTCCAACAGTCATGGCCCACGGCCGTGCGCCGTACCGCGCATTCACTGCTTTGCTGTCCACACAGCAGTAGTAGTAGTACGTAATGCGGGCAAGAAAGGCGAAGCTTTGATAAAAGTTGGAAGTTTTATCGTTCTCTTTTTTATAGAAAAAAAAATGTGTAATTTGTGTGGAGACATAGCGGGACATGACGGACAACTTGACAATGATGGCGCTGAGTGGCTTTTCCGATACAACAGTACAGGCTGCGTTGTTTGACGTTTGCCATTTTTTGTACGTCTGCTCGTCTGAGTTGTTGGTTGCTATTCGTCTGCTACCGCTGGTTTCTCCCGGCTATGACCTCGATATGAAGAGGCCTGTTTTCCGTTGGAACATGAAGATAAACGGCTCTTCTTCCGTTACGCTTCGTAATTCGCCCTTCACGCGCCTTTGTTTTCGTACGGCGTTTTCGTACGGCGTTTTCGTACGGCGTTTTCGTACGGCGTGCCGTGCGTAGTAATAAGTAAACTGAAATATTTGTGAAATATGTGGTGGTGTGTGCTTTCTTCATATTTCTTTTGTATCTTTCCTATCACGCTTGCTCTCCAGCTCAGCTCGCAAGAGGTTTTGCCCTCAGCGACCTTCTGGACAAGCCATGCCGTGGTCACAGGTGTCTTCCCTTCCCTCCCCCCCCCCGGGGCTTGCCTTCATTTTTATAGCGCATAAAGTTCAGCATTAGTCTGTCCCCACACTTTTCACTGTTCGTTTTTTTTTTCTTTTTAGTGCTCGGCGATTTGCACCGAATTTCGCCAAATCACGCTCTCGCGCTTTCGACCTGTCGACCGGTAAGAAAGAGTCCCTTGCGAGTTTCGAACCCACGACCGCGACCTCAATAGTGGCGCGGCTAACTGTTGGACCACGGGGGACGCCGGCGTACATTAAACCGTTCTTTTTACGAATTGTATAAAAATAATGTTGGTATGCTATAGCCCAAATTGGCATCATCAGCACACCTACCGTACGTAGTGGGGACGGGGAAGAAGAGCCTGCTTAGTGACCCCGGGTCTGAGTTACGTCTAGGGGAGGGAGAAGGGGAAATAAAAGTAGTGCGAAGAGAATAAGATGGGATGAGCGTGAACAAGAGCCAAGCCAAAAGGGGTCAGCCTGATTCTTCATCCTAGAGAGTTACAAATGGTGTGGTCACAGGTCACAGACTGTGAAAAAAGAGAAACCAAGAGAAGAAGTCGTTGCAAGCGGCGGGCGGCGTCGACATACAGACGCTTCGTAAGAAAGTACATCTTTGCAACTAAACCATGGACTGCAAAGTACGACATTCATTGTTGCTCCGTTGCCGTCGTGGCTTTCTTTGTATTGTACAAGATATATATATATATATAGACTATATGTTACTACGGTCGCGAATATTAGAGATGCTACTTGTCAGTAACTTCCGGCAGGAAGAAGAAACGATAAACGAGCAACAACAAAAAAAAAGGTGAAGAACCAGCCGACAATCGGCGACAAAGCGTGCTCGTAAACACATTACCAGGTATTCATTACCATTGGCGAGCTAGACTTTCTTTAGACCGGGGAGAGGATAAAAAGGAAGCACGGGCAGCTTTTCTACCCTCGCCACCGTTGTTGGCCAGGCAAAGCACTCACCACCACGACGATCATGGCCAGAGCCAGGGGTGCGCTCATCATGCAGACTCTTGGGCAGGACCCCACGGCGCCCCCTCCACCGCGCATCGGTGGTGTGTCTATACGGCTAGTAGTGTCGCGAATGCCACCTTTCTTTGCGTGTCGCACGGTCGAGCTATAATACCCTTCTACCACTAGACTGTACCACCCCTCTCTTGTTGCGCCTTGCCATCTCCGCATGCATGGCGGCCTCCGCTCCATCCCAGGCAAGTTATGTTCGCCCCTAGGGGCGCACATAAGAAGGATGCACCCCTATGTTATAAGGCTTAGTTTGGGCAAGCTACGAGTATTATTGTCTATTGGTCAACCTTTTTTTGCAACTGGTCAAACGGACTAATACCCCACTGACACCTGGCAAATGGCGTCGTCGACAGACCATGGGTTTTTGGGGGCGTGGGTTCAAATCCCACCATCCACAGAGTGATAAACTTTTTCAGACTTTCCCCATGTATGTGGAACTTGAAAACACTCTCCCCGGCATACCCGGGAAATGAAACCGCTTGGATATTGACAGGTCCGCCCGTATACCCGGCCGACCTGGTATCCCGCCGTTTCAGGGGCGAAGAGTGTTATAAGGCTTAGTTTGGGTAAGCTATTGGCCAACCTTTTGCAAGTGGTCAAACGGACTAATACCCCACTAATACCTTAACACTTACCCAAAGCGTTGTAGTTTATTTTCACACCCTGATCCCACCCCGTATGATTTTCGGGGTAGGTTAGGGCTTAGGCTTCTGGTCGCTCGGGTTGGGGGACCTGGTAACAACAGGTATATCGGCATGTATATACTGCTAGTATAGTGGATAGCGTAAGGGTGCACGCTCACGTACAACCCTAGGGGTGCATAAGTGACCGGTCGCCCCGGTGGCGTATCAGGTTATCCTCGAGCCTGGTATAGGTCAGTTTCGTGAGTTCGAGCCCCGCCGAGTGCATACTGTATAAATTCGTTGGGACTTTTTCTTGTGGACAAATTGACTTGCGGAAAGCGCGAGAGCGTGAGTTAGCAACACTCGATGAACAATCGACGAGCAGTGGGATTGCTGAACCCTATCTATGCGCGATAAAAATTGAAGGCAAGAGTCGGGCGGGAGAAGGGACGGCACCTCCTGTGACCACGGCTTGTCCAGAAGCTGGAAAGTGAAAGTGTGCAAATATATATAAATATATATACATGTATACCAGGTATACAACAGGGTATAATAAAAGTTTAGGATGGATTTTTTTTCTTTTTTATAGGATGGGACTTGTTTTTTTCTTGGCCGAGAAATCATCCAAAACATTATACTCGTATATTTGGCTCCATCCTCGATCCGTCCGCACCGTCCACCAGCGTTCGGTGGGCAACTACGACACTGACTCTGTACTGCTGTGGGGGGAAGCACGTTGTCGTAGTCAGGACACACACGGGTCGCAAAAAAAAGGTGAATCAGATGGCTAAGGTCCAAGTGTGTTCGTTCGTGTAATACCATATACAGGCTATAGACTATATTATGTATCATACAGAGCAACATGCCCCAGTACGTCATACCTGGCATATATATTCCACGCCCTGGATATCGCCTCATTATCTATTTAGAGCCGTCCATGCCGCTGCTGCAATTCCCCCCCCCCCCCCCCCCCCGCCCCCAACGCCCCCTCTTTCCCCACCACCCGCACCATCGCCTAGACCTAGCACCACGCGTATAGCAAACCCCTACATCCATGCGACCTAAAGCCCTCCCCCCCCGCCCCCCGCCCCCCCCGCCGCATTCCCCCCCCCTCCCCCACAGAAAGGATTTAAATTTCCCACGCACAAATTGAGCTGCCCCACCCGTCCCCTTCCCCCCCTCCCCCCTTCCCCCTTCCCGCCCCCCTTTTGACCAAGATCGGGCCCCCAAGCCCTTAAGAACTCCGCCCTCCCCTCACCGGTTATTCGACTTACAGGATTCACTTGATAAATTGATGCATTTCCTTCCACAGCCGTCAGATTTTGTCCCCCTCAAAAACGTTTTTTTTTATAGTTTCCGCGCACAGACTGCCTAACATCACCCTGTTGACCCTGATAGCTACACTGTAGTTGCAAGGGGGGTCGCCGACGACCTATATCCTTAATAATGAGGGCACACAACCCGTAATACGCGCGATCGGAGTATCACACACAGCTTGCAAAGATGAGTTTCGACAAAATATTCGATCTCACAGCTAGCTAGCTGGAGTGTATTTTAATTTTTATAATATTGTAGTACTGGTATATATTACGCGATTTTCAAAAGTAGACTAGTATGCCCTGTATTTGTACTCTGTGTAACATGCCCCAGTACCCTGCCATCATCGTGAGTGCTCAATGTTATTCCCGAAGTAAGCAGTCAGTATTATTCTTCGTACGCCCCAGTATCATACATACCTGGTATGTACGATACCTCATCATGCCCGAAGTACTTCTTTTTTTGCGCATCCCATCTATCTGGTGTCTCGGCACTTTCATTTTTCTTCCTCCTCCCGACAGACGTACTCAGATACAGGGTCCAGGGTCGCCAAGCAGACTCTTCCCCCCCCTCCACCCTATCTATGGTACGTGCCTTCATTTTTTTCGTGAGGAGACTTTTTTACACTTTCTTCCCTCCTCGACTATTAACACTCGCATTGAATTGATGATGCACCACAACACTGAGTTACTTCGGTATATTATTAGACCATGTATCTATCTATCTGGTGGTGGTGGTAGGGTTTCGTACACAACAGCAGCAACAACAAACAGCAGGAAGCAGCAGAAAGAAGAAGAAACACCAAAAACATCAACTACTTTAAAAATTACTACTACTACAACAACAGCATTATTACCGCAACAAGCATACACCCGCCAAATCATATGCGAGTCTATCGCAAATGCACAATAACAACAGCAGCAGCAGCAGAACAAGAAGAATAACCTCGAAAACGGCGCAGCAATATACTACTACTATGTTATGGTCTACGGTAGATCTAGACTAATCCACTAACTAACGACTACCTGGTACAGTGTTACAACTACATAATAAAGTGCACTGTATGTACTCCGTAGTATGCATATGTACCATTTTGATTTTTTTGCCTAGTCCGTCCCTTTTTCTCCGCCGGCGCAGAGTTTTTTTGTGTGCTTTCTTCTGCAATGCGATCAGACTACCCGTCGGTATATTATCAGCCGTGTGCCGGGCTCGTGGGACGTCCGTGGCGCGAGCTATGGCCGCGGAAAGCCGCCGAGACTGGCTCTATTTTGCGGGGTATGAGACGCTTCTGTCCCCGGGCAAGCACACACTAGACGTATTTAAGCCTCGAGGTTAGGTCTTAAGTACTTCCAACTGGAAGAGCTAGGCCATTCGATATTTCGACCTTAAACGCATAAAAAAAACACCATATGTCTAAAACTCGAAATAGTGGTCTCTTTCAGTACGCATAAAAAGAAAAGCCGAGGAAAGATCAAACTACTTGAAAATAGATTATGATATTTCTGCACTACTCCAGACGCAGATGGCAAGACGAGGATTTATGTCATGAGTCAGCACATGAGTGGGTGGAAACTTCGAGAAAGACCCTCCCCTGCCCATGCTGTGCGAGCTTGAACGGCCAAAACAAATAACTGGTGCATGGCAAAAACATTGAGTGCTTCGTACTCCATACTCGCTTCATATGTAGGATACCTCGCAGGCGTCTGCCGCCTTCGGTGTGCCTCAGTGTGGCAGTCAGTACAGCAGCACAGCAGGACTGGCCCTCAACCCGGTTCAATTTCCACCCTCGAAATGTAGGCATCCGCGGGAAAGAGGCAACAGGGTTGTAAACTGCAGCAGCAGCTCCGGCCATGCGCTACGTCGGGCACAAAAACCAAACAAAAAAAATGTGTCATCGAAAAATTACAGCCTCTCAGGACGAGAGAGCAGGAGCACGAGCGCGCGACGAACTATGTCAGAGTCCCAGTTCTCTGACCGCAGAGAACGCCAGGGTAGGAGGAGTCTCGCGGGCGTTTTCCACCGGCTAGTTGTGCTGTAGTTGGGTTGGCTGTTGGGGTGCTGGTTGTCTGTGTGTTGTGCTGTGTTGTTTTGTTTTGTGGTGTGTTGTGTTGTGTGTGCGCTCGATCCTCGTGAATGAACAAGGACTCCTTTTCAAGTAATAGTACGTAGAGGCATGCCGCTCCACGAGAGTGGGTCGCCTCTGACCACCGCCAACGTTTCTGATCGTGTTGTACACGCAGGTTGATTAACCCGGGTTGGGGATACACCAAGCGGCTTGCTAGGTTGAGCGTTGCAATTACTGCGTGGGTGTTGTGCTGTGCTGCTGCTGCAGAGTGTATGATGTTTCCTCGAGCTTTTGTCGTCTGAAATGCTGTTGTTTGCTGGAAAATACTCGGAAAATTGCTTCAAATATGCACTTGGGCCAAAATGTGCTCAAGTGCATATTTTGGGAAAATCCACATCTCACCGTGGTCTGCCGTGGTCGTTAGGTCGGTAAAATAGACCTATTTTTTAGACATTTAAAACACGATAGGGCTTAATTTGGTTTAGAGCCTAAAATATAGGCATATCGTCAGGCTTAAATACGTCTACTACACACACGGTGGAACTTTAGTCCTCGCACGTACATCGGGGTGGCATCAAAATGTATTTGCGAGAGAATTTTCCCGCACTGCTAGACGCGGGCGCGGTGTATATGTACCCGCTGCAACGACGTGAACTATGTCATTACTGTGAGTTCTCCCTCACAATTGACACGGTGGTTACCATACAGCAGTAGCGAAACCTGTATAAAGATATATAAAGTAGCAACACAACCCAAGCAAAAGTAACGATGTGCACACAACAGACCATATCGGCAACAAACATCGGTATAAACTGTCTACGATCACAGCAGCAGCAAGCAACCGCAGAGAGCGGCAATAATATATAGATCATAAAAAATCAAATTTTATTGAGAACGGGATTTTTTTCTGGATGGACCGAGGAGAATAAATACACAAGACCTTTCCTCTCATCAAAAGAACATACACAGCGGTTTTACAATAGAGCACCACCAGCAAGCAGCACGTAGTCCATAGACTAAGAGTTTATTGTCATATGAGCAACGACGGGAACTATGTCATTACTGTGAGTTCTCCCTCACAATTGACACGGTGGTTACCATACAGCAGTAGCGAAACCTGTATAAAGAGATATAAAGTAGCAACACAACTCAAGCAAAAGTAACGATGTGCACACAACAGACCATATCGGCAACAAACATCGGTATAAACTGCGCGCGGGGAAAAATACTGGGCACAGAAAACACACAACAAATTGACACCAATGATTCCTCTAACAGCAGCGACAGCAGTACAAACCCATCAGACAGCGAAAATGATCAAGACAACAACAGCGGCAACAATAACAATTCTGGTCAATGGTCCATTATTCCCGAGATTGGTGATGGTGCATGTTTATTAAGATGTATCTCGCGTCGTGTGCACAACAACCCAGCTTTACATCACATCGTCCGTGCACATATTATTGCCCACATCACAACCAATTTGTACACCGTTATCCCAGGATCAGGTTTCAACACTTTCCACGACAGCATCTTAGCTGGAGCAAATCAAGAACTTGTGGAAGTCGTTGGATCTCAACCTACTACATATTCGAGTGTTGAAGAGTATCTCCACTTCATGTCACAGCCTTACGCATATGCTACAAACGTAGAATTAATTGCTGCCACGCAGTTGTACGGAGTGGACTTTCGAATAACTTATCACACCGAGCCTCAGCAATATCCCAACCCTCCTCCTCTAAATGTCTGTGATATCTTATATTATCCACATTCTTTCCACTACGCATCCCTCCGATATACACCTTCTGCATAAATACTTCATCATCAGTTGTAGTCATTCGACTTGCGTCGCCCCCGGGAGGCACGTGTCCACCTCCCGAAGGGGAACCTTGTATTATATACGAAAATATGACGGGTACCAGGTACGATACCATGCGGTTCTACGAAATACTACTATTAATATCTGTGTGCTGGCCCTCAACAATAATATGTATGTCTACGTACGTACTGCTGCCGTTGCCGCATTAACTCGAGGTGTTTGCTTGCTCTTAGTACATCCTGGAACTCCCTTTTGCTTGTATGAAAGGGGTGTGAAACCGTATCTTGGCCCCCTTCCGGGTTGGACGGTTGCACTCAGGCATCCCCCTTCCGAAGGCAGGCTTTCCGTGACGCAGTCGCTCTGTACGCACAGCAGCAACGGGACACATAGGCATGCGTGGAGCGAAGCAGTCCGCGCCCGGCGGTGAGTTGCTCAAATTGCATGCCTCTGATCATCATCTGCCCGGCGGCCCGATCCGCGCGCTTTGGCTCTTGCTTTGACTCTGCCGCAAAAATGTGTCCGTAAACATAATAACCATTTACACTGATAATCGTTATAAAATAATACTTATATTTACGTACGTGTAGCGGCATGGTCTTAAACTAGAGCTTGGCCGCACGCAAGGCGAGCTCGGCCGGCGCCAAAGTTCGCAAGTCACGTGCACGACACAGAAAGGGATAGATTCAACTCGGCAGGACCTTGGTGTGTGTTCTTGTTCGGTTGCAGATTAGCACGCTTGCTAGTGGTCGGCTTGCTCGGTCAACTTGTTCTTGCTTATAATGCCGACGATGCCGCTTTGGGAGGGATGCCCACCTTGATATGGAGATAATCATAAGGAACGTTCAAATACTAATATATAACAAAAAGGTAACTATATTTACGCCACAAGTGATATGTACGACCCTCACATCCCATCCCTCGATCCTACCTGCTGGTGCTCTGACCACTTGTACCCGGCATCTCCCCATCTCATTGGACTAGCAGAGGCCAGG
The DNA here is from genome assembly GCA_012845835.1 of Undaria pinnatifida. Taxonomy (NCBI): domain Eukaryota; class Phaeophyceae; order Laminariales; family Alariaceae; genus Undaria; species Undaria pinnatifida. The sequence goes on from JABAKD010000029.1 coordinate 8,096,017, forward strand.
AGCAGTGACATCTCTTCTGGGCAAGCCGGCTGCGGCTTCTCCGGACACGCGGTGAGCTGAAGCTTTGCTCCTATCATGAGCGTACGTAGCGAGAACGATGCCCCCCCCCCCCAACGACATTCCTTTCTTTTCATTCCCCCCCCCCTCCCCGCCCCCGAACTTTTCAGTACGTAGCGTAGTGGGCTGGTGGCTATGGGTGACGACATACACATAAAATAAAATAAATATCATCTCACCCATAGGCAGGTGGCCCTTTCTAAGGAATCCCGCGATAAGGAAAACGGCATGTGTACATAGCGGATCTCAACTTTCTCCGCGCCGTTTCGTCCCTTACAGTGGACGCAACACCATTCAGTAAGGGACCCCAGGTGCCACCACCACCTTGTCTCCCACTCGAAAAACGCCATGTAGATAGTTAGAAAACAAGTCATGTGCTAGTGTGCTACAGGGGGGCGTCGATTTTCTAGGGACCCTCGGTCAGCCTTCGTACGTATCGGCCAACTACTGCTGCTGTATGCGGAGAGCTTCACGCTTCGTGTGCCACTAGGATAACAACAAAACGGGTCACGCGTGCGAGATCTTGCGACTACTGATGATGCTGTAAGTACGAGTCTCGAGAGCACGTGTGTACGCTAACACTGATGCACGGAGACGCAGCGCCTGCATTTCCGTGTGTCGCCGGACTGCTGTGTTATATCGTCGGTGACTTACTATAAAAAATATTTCGCCTGTGGTGGTCGCGATGTCTTCTACCAGGTATACTAGTCGTTACATGTCTGGTAGTCTAGTATCATACCTGGTAGTTAGTATAGCTGCCAGCAGCAAAGATGCCAGGAGACGGAACTTGCACCGGGCTAGACAGAGAGATCTGTCAAGGATGTCAAGGCAAATGATGCTTTGACAGACACCCTTGACGGCCAAAAACACGGGGACACGACAAACTAACCCTAACCCATTAATCACTAAGGGAAAACACCTTTACCTTTACCGTGCTAGTGTGTAGAAAAAGGGGTTTCCACACATAGAAAAGTGGAGTTTTTTCTACCGCCTTGAGAGGCAGCCTTGACCGCCAAAGCACCCCTGAAGTATTTAGAATACTTGAATAAAACACGTGGACACTACAAAAAGTTTTTTTGGGGAACAACTTTACCGTATTGTCGATAAAACAAAAACGTCAGTAGAAAAAGTGGTTTCCGCACATAGAAATAAAGGATTTTTCTACAGGAGGGATAGGGTGCAATCAGTCTAGACGGGTGGAAATAAATGCCTTCACGGGGACAGCCTTGACTAAGTCCTGATATATGCGGCCAGTTAGTATCTATCTATGATACGTGCCGAATTAGTGGGCCGAGATCACATTGTCTGGTACCCCGAGTAGGGTGCCCTGGTTAAAACTCATCATCTCGAGAGGTGGCCGAGGATTGGGATAGCGTACACACCTCACATCAAAAATGGTCAGAATGGAAAACTAACCGGAGCGCTGTAATCGCAGGACGGTTTAGAAGAAAACATCATTTTTTTTTGTCATTTTTTTCTTTTTATAGCTATCGTCACCCCCCTCCCCTGCCGCCATTTTTGATGTGAGATGTCGAAGAAAGACTGTCCGGGCGCCAGTGTTTTATGTGCGTACGCTATAACATACAGAGTGGCGGTGCCATATTTCGACTGTCCGGTACACCTGGTACTATGCAACGCGAATATACTTGGTGTACGACAACAACCGTCCTGCTTGCGGTTCATTGTCGACCCTGGTGCTACTGCCGATGGGAGTCGCCGACCATACCCTTCACGAGGATGCTGTATGCGTGCATACCTGAACCGCGGTTTTCGAGCATACCGGTTTATAACCCGTCTTGTTAGCGGTTGGTTTCGTCATCTTTTTTCGCATCTCCGAGTGCATGTTTTCGGCCTGTGAAGCGTTTGATTACCACGTGAATCCTACTCAACCAACTGACAAGCCAACCAACCAAGTAACCATCAAGCCAACCAACCAACCAACCAACCGACCAACCACCTCTACTAATCTACCTTCCCCCGCGCGTCCTTTCCTTGCTGTCAGAAGCATGAACAGTACCAAGACCACCAGGCAGGTGGCAGGGACGGTCGCAGTGGTGGCAGTGCCTCCCTGGAGGGGACCTCCCCCCGTGCCCTCCGGTGGGCATTTGGACCGCCGCCGACGAGGGCGGAAGAAGCGGCGAAGAGAGAAAGAGAGGGAAGGATAGCTGCGAAAAAGGCTGAGGCGGCAGCGGCGGCAGCAGTGGCGGCGGCGGTGGCGGCGGCCGCGGTAGATACGGCGGGCACGCGGTGGGAAATGGTAAATGGCTACCACCTGAAAAGCGTGCGCTTCAGTGCTCCGGCCAAGGAGAGCGGCAGTGGAGTCCGCGACCAGGCAGCATCCGTGAAGAGAACGCAGTTGCTGCTGCGGGAGGAAGGCGCGCGGGTGCTACCCCGCAGGAGGGTTCCTTTCGGCGGCGGTGGTGGTCGTCGTGGAGTGCGTGGCGGTGGTGGTGGCGTTGGTGTTGGCGGTGGCGGCGTTGGTGGTGTTGGTGTTGGTAGTGGTCGTGGTATTGGTGGTGGTGTTGGTGATGGTGCTGGAGGTTTTGGTGGTGGTGTTGGTGGTGGTGGCGGTGGCGTTGGTATTGGTGTTGGTGGTGTTGTTGGCATGGGTGGTGTTGGTGGCGTTGGTGGTGGAGTTGGCGGTAGTGATGGTGTTAGTAGTAGTGGTGTTGGTGCAAGCGGTGTTGGTAGTGTTGGTAGTGGTATTGGCGGTGGCGTTGGAGGTGATGATGGTGTTGGCGTTGGTGGTAGTGGTGTAAGCGGTAGTGGTATTGGTGGTGGTAGAGATGTTGGTGGCGGTAGTGCCGTTGTTGATGATGTTGGTGGTGTTGTTTCCGGTGGTGGTGATGGTGGGGGTGGTGATGTTGGCGGTGACAGCGGCGGTGGTGACGGTACCGGTGTTGATGTCGGTGTTGGTGGTGTTGGTGCTGATAGTGGTGGTGTCAGTGGTGGTGGTGGCGTCGGGGGGGGTGCCGGTTACGGTGCTGGCATTGGTGGCAGCAACAGCAACAACAGCAGCACGAAGGACGCTAGCAGCACCAACAGCAGCGGGAACAGCAGGAAGTTTATCGCCGACTCCAGTGGGGTGTTGACGGTTCCGAAGGCCCTCCCTGGCATTCTCTTACAGGTGACAAGTTTTGTTGGGTGGGCGGGTGCATGGGTGGGTTCCCCATGATGGAGTCTGGATTAGTTTGTGGCAAGTGCTGTCGGCGTTGTTCATCGTTTCCATGAAGTGGTCGACGGCATTTTTCTAGGTATTCCTGCTTTTCTCCAGGAGTACTGACTTGGATCTCGTGATGGTTGTAGTCGGGCGGATTGGGGAAGGGGAGGGGGGGGGGGGTCGAAAGGGGAAGGAGGCAACGGCGGGGGGAAGGAACGAGAGAGGGGGGAGGGGAAAGGGGGGAAGGGGAAGAGGGACGGGGTGGGGCGGGCGGCGAGGGGCGTTTGTGCATGTGGCCGCTTTCGTCGGCGCATGCAACCGAATCCCTAGCCGAGCTTCCATAAGTTTCTATTAATAGTGCTGTTTTATTTACCACCTAGCGTCGTCTTTGAACGCCGATAACTGCGCGGATTAAAAATCAAGGTATCGGGGGAGGATAGACGCCTTCCGATACGACCGCTTGCTTGTTGACTGCCGCACAGAATGAAATGCTCGGAATGGGTACCGGAGGTGGGGATGGAGGGGAAAAGTGGTACCAGCTGGTGATAGAACGAAAACAAGCTGACGATGTTTGTGCGTGAGCGTTGCTCGTCGCTTTCTTACCTCATCGCCCAGACGAAAGTGTGTATGCGTCGAGACTGTAAATGAAAACCGTGGATCAGCGGTATGTTTATTTTATTTTATAGTATAATGTGTTGTAGATAGTAACGCCTCCGTTCGCTCTGTTTCGCCGTGCGTTTTGTCCTTTGATTTGATTTTTTTCGTTGTCTGTGAGCAACACGACGGAAATAGCTCAACGATTGTTGATGACGATTTTACAGCAAATAGCAGCAGCAAACGCACCCGTTCTTTCGTTGCTAGGGTTTCGTCCACCATCGAAAACATGGGAATATCTGGGAACGTTCCCCATACTCACCTCCACACTGAGTGCTGCAACCTTAGCCTGGCTAAAGCCGTGTACCCCCCTCTTCTCTGGCCGCCTCCGTCAGATCATCGACATGGATGATCTTGGCCTTGGAGAGGACGGGATTATGCAGGCGTGCCTAGATAACACCGGGCGCTTGCTGCAGGCCACGGGAAGTCGGCCGTCCATGACCGACCTCCTTCGCAGCCACGGGTCGGGGTCGTCCATGTTCCGACCAGAGTGTTCTTCGGTAAGTTCCCGGTCCAAAGTTGCATTCGGTAAATTCCCGCTTTCAGTTGCGTTCGATACGTTGCGGCAGTAGGTTTGTTGTCTCCGCTCTACGTTGCACCGGGAAAGCTTGTTTCCGGTTCGAGCTATATACTCCGTATTTGTATTTGGTAGGTTTCCGCTTCACTTGGCGTTCGGCAAGAAAAAAAATCCAGTGGTATCTCCCAGGAGAAGTCATCGGTAACCCTGTGCCTGCCTAGCTACGAAAAAAGTGTATTTCAGTACCGGCCCTCTGTGATAAGAAACCGATGTAAAAAACGATGTATTGGTTATAGCCTAAAACCGTATCCGAGAAAAGGTGTTTTCTACTCGAGCTTCAGTATGGCAGCTAGCTGTCGATTTTTTATATCTCCCTGTGTAATTTGTGGTACGACGTAGGCTAATTTTCTTGTAAGACTCTTATGGGAGAGTGGGTAGAGGACACTATCTGCAATCTTTTTTTGGTCGCGCGGTCGTGATTTTCTGCATAGATCAACACCTCAGATATCCACTGCTTACTGTGCCAACCAAGCAAAGAAGGAGCGATTTTGTTTTTTTTCGAGTCCCTACTGTAGGCGTGAAATGTTTTGGTATTCTCCGCGGAAATTCTAATGGACCTAGCGGTGTGTGGAATCGATTTTCGAGTTTTGGAGCGTCGAAGATGATTACTGGGGACGCTGGGAGGCCTTTAAATATGGAATAACTGCGGCCGGTGCTGCGTGCTAACCAAATAAACCCCGCCCCCGCCCCGTCCTCCCCCCTCCTGTCGGCCTCCCTTACCCCCTCACCCCCGCTTACGCACTCGCGACATGTATCGTCATTATCACTACCATCGTCACAACGACGACTGAAAAGCTCGAGATGACCGCGGACAACGTCGGGTCGACAACATCAGGATGAATTCCCTTGGCCAACACCTCCAGGGCCGACCTGCAAGTTCGGATCAGCCTGGAGGGGCACAGCGCGTTCTCAATTCGCGAAACGGAGCAATTCCTAAGTGTGAGCTGACCATTATGAGGGAAAGAAGAAAACGAAAACAATTATCAGATTTATTGTACATATTATATGCACTTCTGTAGTGGAGGCCGGTTTCATGAGAGCACGCATGCGGAAGAAAGCACGCCTACATATACTCCTGCGGAAATTGCTATCGGGTACTATTAATAAAGTATACCGATACCTGGTAAAAATAAAACATGTACCGTAACCTGCAGCAGTATAGTGGTGAAAAAAAACATACCAGGTACGTTCCAGCGCCACCACAACCAGTTCGTATGAACCATGCATCGCGTGGCACTTTTTTTGATTCGGTATCGCCGAGCAACAATGTGGCGGAGCACAAGATTCCGAGGGTGTACGGGAACCGTGCTAGTAGCAAGCCTTTTCATGGTTCCGAACCGCGCCATGGTATCATACGATTATTTCTCCTTGACTATTAATAGTCCTACGACTCGGTTTGGTTCGGTGCTGAAGATCAAATTCTACAACGGCCCGGTTTGGTTTGGTTTGGTTCGGGTCGGATCGGATCGGGTCGGGTCGGATCGGTTCGGTTAGATACACACCGCTAAAAGTGATACCGAAGTCTGATTCCGAGTACTTTAGTTTCTACCCTAAAGCCCGGGTGTAGCACCGGCAACTCGCATAATTCTCTAACTCTAAGTAGGTTCGTCCTCAAAACGTTGGTGTAGGCAACAGTGCCAAACGAATACCCTACTCTAATTCCGAGTGGTTTTGGCCCCGAAGCGCGGGTAGACCACCGCAAAACGCGCCATTTTCTAACTTGAAGTAGCTTCATCTGTGCAGAACGACAAAAAAAAAATCCTACTGAATTCCAAGTGGGTCGTGAGTAGCAGCAGCATGGCTTGCCGATGGCTGAAGAAGACGGGTAAGTGTCAACCGGTCTATTTTACCTGGTACACGTCCAAAAATATACGCTCACTCGTGCTTCGTACTCATCGCCAAGCTATTGGAAACTGTAGCTACATCTTTTGGAAAGGAAACTGCTTGGAGTTCGTAGAGAAAGGGGCCTTTTGCTGGGTTGCACCCACCCGCGTTTGGGGAGGAAGTTGCTTGGAGTTAGACAGCGCTTTATTGCTGTGCTGCACGGGCGATTTGGGGACGAAAACACTTACCAGGTATAATTTGAGTACCAGGTACCAGGTAGGAGTTGTTTCGCAGCGCGCCACCCTCTTATTTGGTTGAAAGGTACCGTTCTTGGAATCAAAGCTGGGCATTATGTTTGCTGTACTTATCGCACCCCGATATGTGGACGAATGTACTCAGAGCTAGAAAAGGAATGCGTTATTGCAGTACTGCGGTTCTGCGCCCGCTTCTTTGGGGACAAAGCTATCGTGAAATTGTGGTTTTCGGTTCTGCACGTGCTTTTTGGGGGACAAGACGGTTGGGATTTTGAGTGGGGCAGAGCTATTTAACGTTTTTGAGTATGACACTGTTTGCTTTACAGCACCATCGTTTTGTGCAAACATTAGTTAAGTCAGAGTAGGATTTTTTTGTGCGGTACTACATGGGCGTGTTAGGGCCAAAACTACGCGGAGTAGGACACTTTTCGCCTCACAGCGCTGGGGGCTTGGGGACGAGACTATTGTTTTATTTTATTTTTTTTGCCGCGAAAGGGGTAAGGGTGGCAGTAGAAGGTGGATCACGCCTAGAGATAGGCACCGGATGGAAAATAACCCGATTAACCGCGGTTGTTGGAAACCCAGCAGGCATGCGCGATTACTCGGTTTGTCGAAACAAGAACTGGCAGTCTTGGAGGCACAGTTAACCGGATAAACGAATGTCCGGTTAACCGGTGAAACCGGCTGAAAATGTCGGTTTCATCCGGTTACCGGTTAAACCGGAAAACCGGTTGACATATTAAACACTAAAGCGTGCCTGCAGCGGTGAATAGCGGGTTAATAAACATGACAGCGTGAAGGTTGGTTGATCCAATGTCGATTGTACCTATTAAATAGTCTAGGACATTGCACTACAACCTGGCATAAAGTGAATTGTGCGGGATAATCGACGTTGGGTCACCCCCTCCACACCCCACTTGGGTTATAACTAGAGCTGTGAGTCGGCAGGATCTCGCCTCTAATCTAATAAGTAATCGGTAGGTCCCGTTAACTGATCAACTGACTTTAGTCGGCAAGTCGGCTGGCAAACCCAGCTGATGGCCAACCGATTGGCCGACGTAACTCAGGCAACTCCATCCTACATGTTTTTTTTAAAACAGAATAAGTCGGATAGTTGGCACCTTCGGGAAACGAGTAATTACTAGTCCGACTAAAAATTAGTTGGTGACTCAAGTCGTGACGACTCACAGCTCTAGTTACAACAGAAGTTTGTTTTTTTTGTGTTGTTTTGTTTTATTTTTTCACGCAATCTACTTTCCAGCTTCTGGACAAGCCGTGGTCACAGGTGTCGTCCCTTCTCCCCCCCGGCTCTTGTCTTCAATTTTATCGCGCATAGGGTTCAGCAAGTCCACTGCTCGTCGGTTTTACATCGAGTGTTGCTAACTCACGCTCTCGCGCTTCCCGCAAATAAATTTGTGCACAAGAAAACGTTCCCACGAATTTATACGAGTACGCACTCGGGGGGATTCGAACTCACGAAACTGACCTATACCAGGCTCGAGGATAACCTGATACGCCACCGAGGCGACCGGCTCAAGTATACAGTGTGGTCGCTGTGTTGCCGTTCGCACTGTAGGCTGAATGAAGTAAATGCTTGCAGGAGTAGCCGTTGCACAGTTATAGTGAATATATTGTCAATACTGGTCACTTCACCGCAAGAGGACATTGATCACGTTGTCGTTGCCAAGGGCGAAGGTTTTAAGAGTGTGCTTTTGGATGGCATCCAGCGGTTACACAATCGTGCTGTTGCGGATATGTCTCGGGATTATTATATTGTTTACTGTTGGAGAGTTTCGTACAATGCAGTCTGTGTGTTGAATGTTTTGTCCCGTTTTCAACCCAGCTCAACTGGCGGAGGTTATTTTACACTTGAAACGATTTTCACATAACCGGCGTTCACAAATAATTTCCGTCCTCTCCCCGGTCCATGCCTCCATTCAACTGTTACATTGCGCAGGATTGAGTGTTCAGATTTTAGCAGAGGTTCTACTGGTAGGTCGTGTCATGTCCACTATCAAGCAGGGCGACCGTTATTGCTCGTACTCGCCGCACGACCGTAGACGTGGCGATGATTTGAGGGGTTTCGGGAGCATGGGGTGCGGTGGTTTTGATGCAGTCTGACGTCGTGCTCTACCATAACAAGGACATTTTCAGCTAATTAATCAAAACGCGAGACAAATTTCCCTCGAAGAGACGCTGTATTTGGGAACGGAACCAAGCACGCACTTGTGGGTACACCACAAGGTGCCGCTTGATGAAAACCGGCCTGGTTTTCAATGTTATGGTTGCTTTACCTCTAAAAAACGGGCTTCACGGTTCTCGGTTAACCGGTTAAAACCGGCTGAAGAAACATCTTAAACCGGTTCTTTTTTCAAGAACAACGCCTCCTATCCGGTTTTCAGCTCTTCGAAAATGCCGTCCGGTGCCGATCTCTAGTCACGCCGTCCTTAATTCTGCACCCTCGTCGCTTCAAATGCGGGCGGCCGGCCCCCTTCCCCCCCCCCCACCTCGGCGCTCCTATCCGTGCTCCCATCCAGGCTACCCATACCCTCATCGCTCACAACAACGATTGCTCCTCCCTCGCTGCTGCTGCTCCTCCTCCTAACCCCCCCACCCCGCCTCGGCGCTCCTATCCGTGCTCCCACCCAGGCTACCCATACCCTCATCGCTCACAACAACGATTGCTCCTCCCTCGCTGCTGCTGCTCCTCCTCCTTACCCCACCGACCACCGACTACGACCGCTTTTGCAGGTTAAGAGGGGACAGGTCGGGGGCGTTTGGGTGGCCTACCACCCCGTCACAGCATCGACGGCCGCATCCCGGCACATTGCTTGCGTAACTCTTTCCGTCGACGGCTGCGACGGTTCGGTTGCGGTGGCTGTGAGCGGCACCACGGCCCCGCCCCCCCCTACCCACCCGCCCCCGCCGCCCTCCCCGCGACACAGGTGGAACTTCTCTGCTTGGAGTTTATTACGACGGAAACGCATTGGACCGGAGCAGGGCGAGGATGGGGACGGGGGTTGGGGTGGGGAAAGCGATGAGGGAGGGGGAGCGGCGGGGGGTGAAGGAGGGAGTGGGGACGGGGGAGGGGGCCGGGGTGGGGTTGGGGGTGGCCAAGGGCAACCTTTAATGTTCAACGACGTTGGCTTGAACCAGTGGGTCGACGCGGTCTGCCGTGTGGCCAACGGCAGTGACAGGGATAAACAGTGAGCACAGATAACGAGTATGAAAAAAAGTGAAATGTCGAACACCCGGTCGTCGCGAGTGTCGGCTATTTAGTGCTAGCAGGAGTATCTTATCCTTTGTTATACTTTATCATTGGACTTTGGAAGCAAAAAGGACGACATGCACCTACCATATACAAACCCTACTGTTCAATGAAAACGACAATAAAAAGTTGCCGACGACGTAGCCGGCACAGAACTGGAGCAGATCGGATCATAAACGGATGACCGCCAGGACCAACGCTGTCTGGCAGAGCACAGTACGCCGGAAAACACCCGTTCCCGGTTCCCCCCCCCCCAACACGGGTCCCGCATCTGACCCCTCCGCGCAGATTCCAGGTGGTAGTGGGGCTCAGGAGGGGTTCCGCGTCGGGGCTACGCGTTGCCGCTATCGTGGGCACTGTCGTGGTGAGTTGGTGCACCGCCGGCAGACCGTAATTTTCCTGCATGGGTTGTGCGACCATTTTTTGTAGCTTTTTGCTTGTTTGTGTGGCGGTAGATACTTTGTTTGATGTTTTTTCGAGAGTAGGAGACTGCCTCCGGGTTGTTTTTCCGAACGCGTGCTACGATAGGTAGGCACCACTTTTGGCTGTTTTTTGCTTCTGAAAGACGGACCACCTTGACGTGAATTCGTCCGGAATGCTATTTTTGTTTTGCACTACTAATGTATGAGATACTCCTGGTTGCACTTTCATGTGACGAGCCTCAGGAAATAAACGTTATTGAACCTCTGGCGCAGCATGTGTCTGACGACGGTATCAGAGGGTTGGGTGGGTATTGGTTCTGGCGCTTTATAGTTATCGCGATTGTTTTGCCGTGCAATGTGGTGCAGAACTAACCTGTACATGGATCACGCATATATATTGTTGTGTATGGACGGAATGTAAGGTCATTTTTCTGTTATATATCAATCTGTGCCGTACCCTATGTGTTGGCATGTTTTAGGGTTTCTTTTGCGTGCCACGGCTCACGAGGACGCCAGCTTCCGCCACCCTCGCTCGGCCGATACGCGCCGAATCGCGACCGAAATCGACAGCCCGGACGTTTCTGACTCCAATAGACTGGTGCTGGGCGGCAGGGTCGTAGCGTTGTGTTTTCTGCACGGAGTAAGTTTCTTTTGGAAGGCTTTGCTCTCACGACCGGAAACTCAAAATCATCTAGATATCACGATGTATACCAACATGGACATAAATATAATGACAGTTTAAGTACTAACATGAAATTCAAACGATCCTCAATAGAGTGGCACTTTACACCGGCATTCAGCAGCAGCTCGTCGGGTAGGGCATGGCAGGCTCCGATCTAAGCATAGAGTTGCAGGCTGCTGCTGCTAGGGGGCTGGGCTGCTGCTGGACGTGTGGTGTGTCTGGTGTGGCTATGCGCTCCGGCTCTGCACCCGGTGCTTTTTGCGTGTGCTGCTGCACACGCCTAGAGAAGTTCGGGGAGTGTGTGCTAAAGTGTCCCCGCAAAATAGAGCCGGTGCGCGCGTCTTTGCGGGCCGAGCGCGCGGGCCGTCGGTGCCGGGCGGGCGCGGGGGTGGGCGGGTCGTGCTCCGTCTGCCCCGCCGCCGGTCCCCGTCTCAGAGCTTCTGGGGCTGAGCGCGCGGCCAGGGCGAAAGCACCCCGAAATCCGAAAGCACGAAAAGTAGCAACGTCGTAATAGGTAGTATGTGGTAGTCTTTTCTGGGTGGCATGCGGTGTAGTCGGCTTTCAGACGCGATTATTGAGACGTATGTACCGGTATGGGCCTGGCACGTCGTAGGCTGACTCCTAAGTTCACTTTTCAATTTTTTTCCTAGCGGAGGCATGAGTTGTTTCAGCTATAATGAACAAATTCACATTTTATGCAGCATCGAGCCTGCAATAAGGCCAAATTCAATTAACCAATAAACAACGTTGCAAGTCTATCATATCGGGTATATTGACACAACAACAAGCAAGCGTCAGGAAGGATGCTGGGGATAGAGTATGGAGTGTTCTTGTCCTGATACGGTATATATAATGACTTTCGATATTAGAGGGAGACGATACTGTTCCGGTATTAATTACATGACATATGTGTGTTCGGCATCTCAATTCTCAGTATGAACCGAATTATCGTACGATCTCTTTGTTGGAGGTCGTCCCAAAAACGTCTACCCGTTCTGTGACGTTGTACCAGGTATCAATACGATAACAGCTGCGATCTTCACTCTTTGTTCCTTTTAGAGACGACCGCTTGAATACCCCACCACCCTCCGCCCCCATTTTCCTATCTCCTTCCTCCTGTCTCTCCCCCGCCCTTTCTCTCCCCACCCCGTCTCCCACCCTCCCCTTTCGTTCCGTGGCTCTCTCCCCCGCCCCCGCTCTCCTCCTCCCTCCCCCTCCCCCCCCCCCCCGTTTCTGCCTCCCCCCCGGCTCTCTCCTCCCCCCCCTCGCCCTTTCCCCCCCCCCCTCTCCCCTCTCCTCTCGCCCCCCCTCCCCCCCTCCCCTTCCCCTCCCCCCTGTCCCCCCCCTCCCTCTCCCCCCTTGTTCTCTCCCGTCCCCCCTTCCCTCCCCCCTCCTTCCTTCTCTTTCATCTCCCCTCTCCCCCCCCTCCCCTCCCCCCCCCTCTTCACGGCAACGTAACGGCTGCCTACATACAGGTGGGCGCCAACTCGAGTGTTGCCTTTCCGATTAAGATGGCGGCAAGCGAGGCGGGGGTGCATGTTTTTTTCATGCTCTTTATCGACGAGGACGCGGACTACACGACGATGTTGCCGGTCGCAATGCTAGTAAGCCAGGTGATTCTTTAGTGAATTCCGCCCCAGGAGTTAGAGGCAGTTCGCGCTGACAGCTGCGGTAGCGGTTAATAGCAGTGGGGATCGACCAGACGGCTCTCCGATGGGCTGAGGGACACAGTCGTCTGTCTTCGTTTGCACTCTCTCACGCATTCGTTACATCTCAACGTGAGTTTGGTTTCGGAGGCTAAGCTTGGGGAGGCCGGCCTGGCGGGCGCGGGGCGGGATGGAGGGAGAGGGGCTGGCGTACAGACTCGACGCGGGTTTGTCGGCTGATTGAGTTTTGCTTTGAAAAATAGTGAACGTCATAGTCTCTTTATTGCGCGGAAGCGAAATGATTAGGTTGTACATGGGGAAGTGTACTCGTACCAATTTTTCCATGTTATTGGCCACTTCTTCCTTGGAAACGTTCTGTTTTGGGAGAGCGTCGGGTTATTTTCGTTTCTAATTCTAGGTGTTATTTCTCGCGGCGGCATTCTGCAATAATCTATTATAAGCACGGATACACATGAGCATATGCATAGATACAGATAGGTACCAGTTGTTGTTTTTGAAGATAACACTTAAAAGCTTTCTGGCGAATAATGTTTTTGTGAGCAAGGACTTGTCGGGTAGCATGTATCTGCTGCTGCTGTTCTACAGCTTGTCAATCTACTCTTCTCAACGCTAGTTCTTCCCTCCGGCCCCGCCCTCGCGCTCCTCCCTCCCTTTTTTCGTCGTCGCAGCAGGCCTGCGCTGCACCTCGGGGCGATGTCCCGGCGCCGATGTCGACCACAACTCGCCCCATCGAGATGCCTGTGAAGCTAAGCCCTAACATGTATTTCTCCTCAACTTTGGAGACGCTCCGACACCGATTGGAGTACCCCGACCCGAACTTCGCTCCACCTTCGAGGCACCCCCTCGACATGGGCGGTAGTAGCAGTGGTAGCGTTGCCCAAGACGGAACCAGCAGCAGCAGCAGCTTCTGGGAACTCAGCAGCAGTAGCAGCGATGGTAGCGACGGCGATGATAACGGCGATGTCGATGGTGGCGCAAGAGTTGACGGCGGCAATAGAGGTGGTGGATGTAGTCGTGACAGCCGCTGCTCCGTTCAGTCCCCTTCAGCCGCAACTTTCGCGCAGTTGTGGCTAGCTGCGTTAGATGGTAGTGCAGACGAGAACGGCGATAGCAGCAGCAGCCGTTGTGAGGTGGTCGGCAAGGGTGGTGACGGTGATGGTGGGGGAAGAGGCGGCGGCGGTGGTAGAATTTCCGCTGGCGGCAGTGGTACCAGAAGCGGCGGCGATTGTGGTGGCGCTGTCCCGCTCGCGGCAACGGCACCAGAGTTAATGGAGACAGTTGGCGCGCCAATGTTGAACACCAAATGCAACCTTGCCGGAGAAACCTTCACCCGAAACCACTGCAGTGGTGGTAGCAGCAGCGACAGCGGTGGTGACAGGGCCGGCGGTCGCGTCCGTAGCAGGGGTGGCGTCTGTGGCGGGCGTGGTGGTGGTGGTGGAGGAGGCGATGGTGATGGTGGGGGCGGGGGCGGTGGTGACCGAGACGGCGACAGCGAAAATAGCAGGGTTTGTGTTGGCGGTGTTGGCGGCGGAGATGGTGGTGTCAGCGATAGAGGTGATCGGGATGGCGCTGTAGATGGGCGGTGGTGTGGAGACGGGTTTCGGTGGTGTGGTGGCGGTGGTGGTGATAATAGCGGTGATCGCAATGGAGGTGGCGGTGGCGGTGTCGGCGGAAGTGGTAGTGGCGGCCCCTGCGATAGCGAGAACGAGAGCTGCAGTAAGCGCCAGACGTCGACGACCTCACACACTGGCGCTAAACGAGACCGGGAAGGGGATGACGCTGACGACGAGTGCAGCGGCAGCGAAGACAGCGATTGTGAAAGATCTGGATGGTCAGATGGCGGAGAGGGAAGCAGCAGAAACAACAGCAGTAGCAGCTCCCAAAGTAGCGATTCCGGCCATCGCCCGGCTCGAAAGAAGTTGCGATCGTCGCCTGCGCCGAACGGCATCACTACTGGTCAGCAACTACCTCCCGCGCCATCACCGGTGCCGATGCCTATGCCGATGGTACAGGAGGAGGAAGAGGAGGAGGATGACGAAGGAGCGATGAACTGCAAGGCCGATGACGACGAGTTGTAGGAAGTGACGGGAGGAGGCTACCTGCCTATTTTCTGTCCCGTTGTCGGTGGCGGCGAGCATTGTGGTGCTGACGATATCATGTGGTATCATTGCAGAAGAATAAGGCTCCGTTTATATCGCCAGTTTATGTGCTCCGGGAAGGGGATAAGGGGGCGATAAAATAAATACCTGTTGCATTCCAAAATCTGGCAGGCAATGACAAAAGAGACAACGTAATGTTTGTGTCTAATGGATTGCTGTTTCTTGCTGCGATGGGTTGACCACAAGGCCAAGTGTGGGAGGACGAGACCACGCGCCTGATGCCAATGTTCCACAACAATGTTCGTTCGTTCGTTTGTGTCCGCTTCTCAATAGTTCATTCCTAGGGCATCCGAATCCGATATTTGATCGTCGATCCCGGCCACCCTGCAAGGCAATTGTCAACAACAGTGGCCGTTTTTCATCACGCCACTGACCCTCACGAAGTTTCAGCTCTATTGGCGCCGCCTGTGTCGTAGCAGTCGTTGATTTCGCAGCACGTGATCCTTCTCGTGTTCTCCGTGCACGGAGATATTTAAAAAAAACGTACCTGGTACCTGGTATATTATTAATAGTGGCAATTACCTTCCCTCCCCCTCCTGTAGTGGCTCGCTCGCTTCACAACCGTCACAAATGGACCGGGCTATATTTCCCCCGAGACAATGCAACCACCTCTACACTGGCACTCCGCGGGAAATCGACCATGGTGCCTTCACTGCCGCGGGGACGCCATCCGCAGCCTGTCGTTCGTCCCTCGTCATCCCAAAAATGGAACAGGCGACCTGTACCAAAAAATACCCTAAAAAGTAATAACAGCTGGTAAGCCAGTACAGCAGTAATGAGTTTCGTGGAAGTATGGTAGTACGGGCACAGTTGTTGCACAGTTGTTATTTTTCAACCAGACCATCGAACGCCCGCTACATCTACTACATAACTTGTTGAGACGTAAAGTCAGGAGCAGCGCAGCACACTAGACACTTGGAGGTACTGCTGAAACACCCGGGGCTCTGCTCTACGGCAGGCTACTTCAACACAACCCTTGTCTCAGGTGAACCGCTTTCGGAGAGGCAACGCATGACGACGGCAACCGAAAAGCTAGAATGAAAATGCGGGAAGAGGACACGCCGATGCATGGGGTCGCGTGCTGGGTGATATTGTTCGTATCTCGGCCAGCACAGCAGCAGCAGCCAAGTTCCGACGAAGGACGAACGATTCGCCCAACTATTGCCGAAGAAAAGGGACAAGTTTCCGAGACGGGGGCGGATCGATTAATCGGAGTCATTGATCAACGACCCAGACCTCGCTGTTTTGTGTGTTTTGAAGCACCCGAAGCAGCACGGAATCACGGGGGTGCAGGCTCGTTTTGTCATTCATGACTTGTTCTCTCCGCCTCTTGTTTTCTTCCTATCATCGATTGTGTCTCTGCGTTCCGTGATGCTGGCAAGAGCATGCGTCCCTTCGTTGCCGACGTTCTCTTCCGGTCGCCAATAAATAGTACAATACACCTATTTTGCGACATCGGATGAGAGCAACCCTAAGCTTTACTTCGATAAAATAGGGACAACATTAGACACGCTCCAAAAACGTTTTGCACAGACTTCATTACTGTTGTTGTGTTGGATCTGTATGAAAACAGTAATAATTAACTGCTTTGAGGGTGTTCACCGCCGCCTCTCTCAGCCCAATGTTTGTTTTCGGGGTTGTGTGTACGTGCGTACTGTAGACTATACCAGGCCATTTTTCTTTTCCACAAAAACTATCCAAATACGTCAGCTAGCTGTGAGTTCGGCCACACAGCTGAGTAGTCGCTACACATCTTTGCAAGCTGCGTGATTCTTTGGCGCATGGTGCGTTTTCCTCTCCATATATATTTTGTTTTTTTGCGCATGTCTTGGCACTTTCATTTTTCTTCCTCCCGACAGACACACTCAGATCCAGGGTCCAGGGTCGCCAAAGCAGGCTCTTCCCCACCCTCCTCCCCATGGTACGTGCCTTCATTTTTATTGTGAGGAGACTTCGCACTTTCTTCCCTCCTCAACTACTACTCGCATTGAATTGATGCACCACAATGAGTTCTATACCAGGTATTTTATATAATAATATATAGACTAGGTCTATAATAGTCTAGTCTATGGTGGTACAGTTTCGTGCTGGTACACAACAACAGCAAGCAACAGCTAGCAGCAGCAGAAGAAGAAGCACCAAAAACATCAACTACTACAACAACAAAAGCATTGCCGCAACAACAAGCACACACCCGCCAAATCATATGCGAGTCTATCGCAAAAGCACAACAACAGCAGCAGCTGCTGCAGAAGAATAAGTACTCAGTGTTGACCTGAAATTCGTCGAACTCACGGCTGGCGTCCTTGAAAATTATTTACAAAATAAGAACCTCGAAAACGGCGCAGCGATACTCTATATTACTACTATTAATATTAATTTTAATACTGCGGCGCAGCAATATAGACTAACACTCAGCAATGATATAATAAGACTACTACATACTACTGGATGTATACGAATATGGCGGGTACCAGGTACAGTACCATGTGGTACTACGACATACATACACTATCTATCTGTGTACCGGCCTTTAATAATATGTATGTCTACGTACGTGTTTCTGCCGTTGGCGCATTTACTCGAGGTGTTTGCGTGCTCTTTAGTACATCCTGGAACTCCCTTTTGCTTGTATGAAATGGGTGTGAAACCGTATCTTGGCCCCCTTCCGGGTTGGACGGTTGGTTTCACTCAGGCATCCCCCTTCCAAAGGCAGGCTTTCCGTGACGCAGTCGCTCTGTACGCACAGCAGCAACGGGACACATAGGCATGCGTGGAGCGAGGCAGTCCGCGCCCGGCGGTGAGTTGCTCAAATTGCATGCCTCTGATCCTCATCTGCCCGACGGCCCGATCCGCGCGCTTTGGCTCTTGCTTTGACTCTGCCGCACCAATGTGTCCGTGAACATAATAACCATTTACACTGATAATCGTGATAAAAGAATACTTATATTTACGTATGTGTAGCGGCATGGTCTTGACCTGGAGCTCGGCCGCACGCAAGGCGAGCTCGGCCGGCGCCGAAGTTCGCAAGTCACGTACACGACACAGAAATGAAAATGTTCAACTCGGCAGGACCTCGGTGTGTGTTCGTGTGCGGATGCAGATTGGCGCGCTCGCTATCGGTCGGCTTGCTGGGTCAACTTGTTCGTGCTTGCAATGCTGATGATACCGCATTGGGCGGGATGCCCACCTTGATATGGACATAATCATAAGGAATGTTCGAATACCAATAAAACACAACATGGTAGCTATATTTACGCCACAAGTGATTTGTACGACTCTCACATTCCATCCCTCGATCCTACCTGCTGGTGCTCTGACTACTTGTACCCCGCATCTCCCCGTCTCATTGGACTGGCAGAGGCCAGGAGCAGTGACAGCTCTTCTGGGCAAGCTGGTTCCGGCTACTCCGGACACGCGGTGAGCTGAAGCTTTGCTCCTATCATGAGCGTACGTAGCGAGAACGTCCCCCCCCCCAAAAAAAAACGACATTCCTTTATTTTCAATCGCCCCCGAACTTTTCAGTACGTAGCGTAGTGGGCTGGTGGCTGGGTGACGACATACAAACAAAATAAAATAAATCTCATCATCCATAGGTAGGTGGCCCTTTTTAAGGAATCCCGCGATAAGGAAAACGGCATGTATGTGTACATGACCGATCTCAACTTTCTCCGCGCCGTTTCGTCCCTTACAGTGGACGCAACACCATTCAGTAAGGGACCCCAGGTGCCACCATCACCTTGTCTCCCACTCGAAAAACGCCATGTAGATAGTTAGAAAACAAGTCATGTGCTCGTAGTGTGCTAAGGGGACCTCTCGGTTTACAAGGGACCCTGGGTCAGCCCGCCGCAATACGTACGTATCGGCCAACTACTACTGCTGCTGTATGCGGAGAGCTTCACGCCTCGTGTGCCACTAGGATAACAACAAAAAGAGTCGCGCGTGCGAGATCTTGCGACTACTGATGATGCTGTAAGTACAAGTCTCGAGAGCACGGGTGTACGCTAACACTGATGGACGGAGACGCAGCGCCTGCATCCGTGTGCTGTCGGACTGCTGTGTTTTATCGTCGGTGACTTACTATAAAAAATACGTCACCTGTGATGGTCGCGATGTCGTCTAACAGGTATACTAGTCGTTACATACCCGGTAGTCTACTAATAGTATCAACCTGGTACCTGGTAGTTAATATAGCTGCCAGCAGCAAAGATGCCAGGAGACGGAACTTGCACCGGCCTAGACAGAGAGATCTGTCAAAGGCTGTCAAGGCAAATGATGCTTTGACAGACAGCCTTGCCGGCCGAAACACGGGGACACGAAAAACTAACCCTAACCCATCACTCACTAACTAAGGGAAAACACCTTTCCCGTGCTAATTGTGTAGAAAAAGGGGTTTCCACATATATATGGAAAAGTGGAGTTTTTTTTCTACCGCCCTGAGATGCTGCCTTGACCGCCAAAGCACCGCTGAAGTATTTAGAATACTTGAATAAAACACGTGGACACGACAAAAAGTATTTTTGGGAAACAACATTGCGATAAAACAAAAACTTCAGTAAAAAAAAGGGTTTCCGTACATAGAAATAAAGGATTTTTCTACCGGAGGGATAGGGTGCAATCAGTCTAGACGGGTGGAAATGCCTTCACGGGGACAGCCTTGACTAAGTCCTGGTATATTTGGCCAGTTAGTATCTATCTATGATACGTGCCGAATTAGTGGGCCGAGATCATTGTCTGGTACCCCGAGTCTGGTGCCCTGGTTAAAACTCATCATTTCGAGAGGTGGCCGGGGATTGAGATAGCGTACACACCTCACATCAAAAATGGTCAGAATGGAAAACTAACCGGAGCGCTGTGATCGCAGGACGATTTAGAAGAAAACAAGTTTTTTTTTTGTCATTTTTTTTTACTTTTTTAGATATCTTGAGACCCCCCTCCCCTGCCGCCATTTTTGATGTGAGATGTCGAAGTTGATGTGAGATGTCGAAGAAAGACCGTCCGGGCGCCAGTGTTTTGTGTGCGTGCGCTATAACATACAGAGTGGCAGTGCCATATTTGTACTTCGACTGTCCGGTACACCTGGTACTATGCAACGCGATCAATATACTTGGTGTACGTCAACAACCGTCCCGTTTGCGATTGATTGTCGACCCTGGTGCTACTGCCGATGGGAGTCGCCGACTATACCTTCACGAGGATGCTGTATGCGTGCATACCTGAACCGCGGTTTTCGAGCATACCGGTTTATAACTCGTCCTGTTAGCGGTTGGTTTCGCCATCTTTTTTTGCATCTCCGAGTGCGTGTTCTCGGCCTGTGATACGTTTGATTACCATCTACTCAACCAACTGACAAGCCAACCAACCAAGTAACCATCTAGCCAACCAACAAACCAACCAACCAACCACCTCTACGAATCTACTTCCCCCCGCGCGTCCATTCCTTGCCGCCAGAAGCATGAACAGTACCAAGACCACAAGGCAGGTGGCAGGGACGGTCGCAGTGGTGGCAGTGCCTCCCTGGAGGGGACCCCCCCCCGTGCCCTCCGGTGGGCATTTGGAACGCCGCCGACGAGGGCGGAAGAAGCGGCGAAGAGAGAAAGAGAGGGAAGGATAGCTGCGAAAAAGGCTGAGGCGGCAGCGGCGGCGGCAGAGGCGGCGGCGGTGGCGGCGGCCGCGGTAGATACGGCGGGCACGCGGTGGGAAACGGTAAATGGCTACCACCTGAAAAGCGTGCGCTGCAGTGCTCCGGCCAAGGAGAGCGGCAGTGGAGTCCGCGACCAGGCAGCATCCGTGAAGAGAGCGCAGTTGCTGCTGCGGGAGGAAGGCGCGCGGGTGCTACCCCGCAGGAGGGTTCCTTTCGGCGGCGGTGGTGGTCGTCGTGGAGTGCGTGGCGGTGGTGGTGGCGTTGGCGTTGGCGTTGGCGGTGGTGGCGTTGGTAGTGTTGGTGTTGATAGTGGTCGTGGTATGGGTGGCGGTGTTGGTGATGGTGGTGGTCGTGGTATTGGTGGTGGTGTTGGTGGTGGTGGCGGTGGTGTTGGTATTGGTGTTGGTGGTGTTGTTGGCATGGGTGGTGTTGGTGGCGTTGGTGGTGGAGTTGGCGGTAGTGATGGTGTTAGTAGTAGTGGTGTTGGTGCAAGCGGTGTTGGTAGTGTTGGTAGTGGTATTGGCGGTGGCGTTGGAGGTGATGATGGTGTTGGCGTTGGTGGTGGTGGTGTAAGCGGTAGTGGTATTGGTGGTGGTAGAGATGTTGGTGGCGGTAGTGCCGTTGTTGATGATGTTGGTGGTGTTGTTTCCGGTGGTGGTGATGGTGGGGGTGGTGATGTTGGCGGTGACAGCGGCGGTGGTGACGGTGTTGGTGTTGATGTCGGTGTAGGTGGTGTTGGTGCTGATGGTGGTGGTGTCAGTGGGGGTGGTGGCGTCGGGGGGGGTGTCGGTTGTGGTGCTGGCATTGGTGGCAGCAACAGCAACAACAGCAGCACGAAGGACGCTAGCACCATCAACAGCAGCGGGAACAGCAGGAAGTTTATCGCCGACTCCAGGGGGGTGTTGACGGTTCCGAAGACCCTCCCTGGCATTCTCTTACAGGTGACAAGTTTTGTTGGGTGAGCGGGTGCATGGGTGGGTTCCCCATGATGGAGTCTGGATTAGTTTGTGGCAAGTGCTGTCGGCGTTGTTCATCGTTTCCATGAAACGGTCACCGGCATTTTTTCTAGGTATTCCTGCTTTTCTCCAGGAGCACTGACTTGGACTTCGTGATGGTTGTAGTCGGGCGGAAGGGGGAAAGGGGGGGGGGGTGGTGGTCGAAAGGGGGAGGAGGCAACGGCGGGGGTAGGGAACGAGAGAGGGGGGGGGGAAAGGAGGGAGGAGGGGGAAGAGGGACGGGGTGGGGCGGGCGGCGGGGGGCGTATGTGCATGTGGCCGCTTTCGTCGGCGCATGCAACCGAATCCCTAGCCGAGCTTCCATAAGTTTCTATTAATAGTGCTGTTTTATTTACCACCTAGCGTCGTCTTTGAACGCCGATAACTGCGCGGATTAAAAATCAAGGTCGGGGGAGGGTAGACGCCTTCCGATACGACCGCTTGCTTGTTGACTGCCGCCCAGCATGAAAGGCTCGGAATGGGTACCGTAGGTGGGGATGGAGTGGAAAAGGGGTACCAGCTTGTGGTAGAACTAAAACAAGCTGACGACGTTTGTGCGTGAGCGTTGCTCGTCGCTTGCCTACCTCATCGCCCAGATAAACGTGTGTATGCGTCGAGACTGTAAATGAAAACCGTGGATCAGTGGTATGTTAGTTTATAGTATCATATGTGTTGTAGATAGTAACGCCTCCGTTCGCTCTGTTTCGCCGCACGTTTTGTCCTTTGATTTGATTTTTTTCGTTTCATGTGAGAAACACGACGAAAATAGCTCAACGATTGTTGATGACGATTTTACAACAAGTAGCAGCAGCTAACGCGCCGGTTCTTTCGTTGCTAGGGTTTTCGTCTACCATCGAAAACATGGGAATATCTGGGAACATTCCCCATACTCACCTCCACACCGAGTTCTGCAACCTAAGCTTGGCTAAAACCGTTTACCCCCCTCTTCCCTGGCCGCCTCCGTCAGATCATCGACATGGATGATCTTGGCCTTGGAGAGGACGGGATTATGCAGGCGTTCCTAGATAACACGGGGCGCTTGCTGCAGGCCACGGGAAGTCGGCCGTCCATGACCAACCTCCTTCGCAGCCACGGGTCGGGGTCGTCCATGTTCCGACCAGAGTGTTCTTCGGTAAGTTCCCGGTCCAAAGTTGCATTCGGTAATTTCCCGCTTTCAGTTGCGTTCGATACGCTGCGGCAGTAGGTTTGTTGTCTCCGCTCTACGTCACACCGGGAAAACTTGTTTCCGGTTCGAGCTATATATTTGTATTCGGTAGGTTTCCGCTTCACTTGGCGTTCAGCAAGAAAAAAAATCCAGTGGTATCTCCCGGGAGAAGTCATCGGTAACCCTGTGCTTGTCCAGGTATGAAAAAGTGCATTGCAGTACCGGCCCTCTGTGATAAGAAACAGATGTATTGATTTTAGCCTCAAACAGTATCCGAGAAAACGTGTTTTTTACACGAGCTTCAGTATGGCAGCTGTCGAATTTCATATTGTCCAGTGCAATTTGTGGTACGACGTAGGCTCATTTTCTTGTAAGACTCTTATGAGAGCGTCGGTGGAGGACACTATCTGCAATCATTTTTGGTCGCGCGATCGTGATTTTCTGCATAGATCAACACCTCAGATATCCACTGCTTACTGTGCCAACCAAGCAAAGAAGGAGCGATTTTGCTTCTTTTTTTCGAGTCCCTACTGTAGTCGTGAAGTGTTTTGGTATTTTCCGCGGAAATTCGAACGGACCTAGCGGTGTGTGGAATCGATATTCGAGTTTTGGAGCGTCGAAGATGATTACTGGGGACGCTGGGAGGCCTTTAAATATGGAATAACTGCGGCCGGTGCTACGTGCTAACCAAATAAACCCCGCCCCCGCCCCGTCCTCCCCCCTCCTGTCGGCCTCCCTTACCCCCTCACGCCCTCTTACGCACTCGCGACATGTATCGTCATCATCACTACCATCGTCACAACGACGACTGAAAAGCTCGAGATGACCGCGGACAACGTCGGGTCGACAACATCAGGATGCATTCCCTTGGCCAACACCTCCAGGGCCGACCTGCAAGTTCGGATCAGCCTGGAGGGGCACAGCGCGTTCTCAATTCGTGAAAAGGAGCAATTTCTAAGTGTGAGCTGACCATTATGAGGGAAAGAAGAAAACGAAAACAATTATCAGATTTATTGTACATATTATATGCACTTCTGCAGTGGAGGCCGGTTTCATGAGAGCACGCATACGGAAGAGAGTGCGCCTACATATACTCCTACGGAAATTGCTATCGGGTACAAATAATAAAGTATACCGATACCTGGTAAAAATAAAACATGTACCGTAACCTGCAGCAGTATAGTGGTGAGAAAATCATACCAGGTAGGTTCCAGCGCCACCACAACCAGTTTGTATGAACCTTGCATCGCGTGGCGCTTGTTTGATTCGGTATCGCCGAGCAACAATGTGGGCGGAGCACAAGAGGCCGAGGGTGTACGGGAGCCGTGCTAATAGCAAGCCTTTTCATGGTTCCGAACCGCGCCACGGTATCATACGATTGTTTCTCCTTGACTATTAATAGTCCCACGACTCGGTTTGGTTCGGTGCCGAAGATCAAATTCTACCACGGCCTGGTTCGGTTTGGTTTGGTTCGGGTCGGGTCGGATCGGTTCGGTTAGATACACACCACTAAAAGTAATACCGAAGTCTGATTCCGAGTACTTTAGTTTCTGCCCTAAAGCCCGTGTTTAGCACCGGCAACTCGCACAATTCTCTAACTTCCAAGTAGGTTCGTCCTCAAAACGTTGGTGTAGGCAATAGTGCCAAACGAATACCCTACTATAATTCCAAGTGGTTTTGGCCCTTAAACGCGGGTAGACCACCGCAAAACGCGTTATTTTCTAACTCCAAGTAGCTTCATCTGTGCAGAACGGCGAAAAAAAATCCTACTGAAGCCCAAGTGGGTAGTGAGTAGCTGCAGCATGGCTCGCCGATGGCTGAAGAAGACGAGTAAGTGTCAACCGGTCTATATTACCTGGTACACGTCCAAAAAAAACACTCGTGCTTCGTACTCATCGCCAAGCTATTGGACACTGTAGCTACACCTTTTGGAAAGGAAACTGCTTGGAGTTCGTAGAGAAAGGGGCCTTTTGCAGGGTTGCACCCACCCGAGTTTGGGGGGGAAGTTGCTTGGAATTAAACAGCGCTTTATTGCAGTGCTGCACGGGCGATTTGGGGACGAAAACGCTTACCAGGTATAATTTGAGCACCAGGTACCAGGTAGGATTTGTTTTGCAGCGTGACACCCTCTCATTTGGCGGAAATGTACCGTTCTTGGAATCGAAGCTGAGCATTGTGTTTGCTGTACTTATCGCACCCGCGATTTGGGGACGAATGTACTCAGGGCTCGAGAAGGAATGCGTTGTTACAGTACTGTGGTTCTGCGCCCGCTTCTTTGGGGACAAAGCATTTGTGGAATTGAGGTAGGACATGTTTTTCGGTTCTGCACGTGCTTTTTGGGGGACAAGACGGTTGGGATTTTGAGGAGGGCAGAGCTACTGGACGTTTTTGAGCAAGACACCGTTTGCTTTACAGCGCCGTCGTTTTGTGAAAACATTATAAGTAGGATTTTTTTGTGCGGTACTACACGGGCGTGTTGGGGGCAAAACTACGGGGAGCAGGACACTTTTCGCCTCACAGCGCCGGGGGGTTGGGGACGAGACTAATGTTTTATTTGATTTTTTTTGCCGCGAAAGGGGTAAGGGTGGCAGTAGAAGGTGGATCACGCCTAGAGATGGGCACCGGATGGAAAATAACCCGGTTAACCGCGTTTTTTTGAAACCCAGCAGGCATGTACGATTACTCGGTTTGTCGAAACAAGATCTGGCAGTCTTGGAGGCACAGTTAACCGGATAACCGGTTAAACCGGATAACCGGTTGAACCGGATAAAAACGCCGGGTTTAACCATTTGCCGGTTAAACCGGGAAGTCGGTTGACTAAGTTAACACTAAAACGTGCTTGCAGCAGTGAATAGCGGGTTAATAAACATGACAGCGTGAAGGTTGGCTGATCCAATGTCGATTGTACCTATTAAATCGCCTAGGACATTGCACTACAACCTGGCATAAAGTGGATTGTGCGGGATAATCGACGTTGGGTCACCCCCTCCACACCCCACTAGGGTTATAACTAGAGCTGTGAGTCGGCAGGATTTCGCCTCCAATCTAATAAGTAATCGGTAGGTCCCGTTAACTGATCAACTGACTTTAGTCGGCAAGTCGGCTGGCAAACCCAGCTGGTGGCCAACCGATTGGCCGACGTAACTCAGGCGAGCGAAGCGAGCCTGTTTGCTCCCCCCGGCCGGGGAGGGGGCAGGCGCCCGAAAAGGAAAACATGCGTCCCACATTGTGCAACCCCTCCTACATGTTTGGAAACAAAATAAGTCGGGTAGTCGGCACCTTCGGGAAACGACTAATTACTAGTCCGACTAAAAAGTAGTTGGTGACTCAAGTCGTGACAACTCACAGCTCTAGTTACGACACAAGTATTCAGCGTGGTCGCTATGTTGCCGTTCGCACTGTAGGCTGAATGAAGTAAATGCTTGCAGGAGTAGCCGTTGCACAGTTATAGTGAATATATTGTCAATGCTGGTCACTTCACCGCAAGAGGACATTGATCACGTTGTCGTTGTCAAGGGCGAAGGTTTTTAGAGTGTGCTTTTGGATGGCATCCAGCGGTTACATAATCGTGCTGTTGCGGAAATGTCTCGGGATTATTATGTTGTTTACTGTTGGAGAGTTTCGTACAATGCAGTCTGTGTGTTGAATGTTTTGTCCCGTTTTCAACCCAGCTCAACTGGCAGAGGTTATCTTACACTTACACGATTTTCACATAACCCGCGTTCACAGGTGATTTCCGTTCTCTCCCCGGTCCATGCCTCCATTCAACTGTTACATTGCGCAGGATTGATAGCTCAGATTTTAGCAGAGGTTCTAGGTCGTGTCATGTCGACTATCAAGCAGGGCGACCGTTGTTGCTTGTACTCGCCGCACGACCGTAGACGTGGCGATGATTTTAGGAGCTTCGGGAGCATGGGGTGCGGTGGTTTTGATGCAGTCTGACGTCGTGCTCTACCATAACAAGGACATTTTCAGCTAATTAATCAAAACGCGAGACAAATTTCCCTCGAAGAGACGCTGTATTTGGGAACGGAACCAAGCACGCACTTGTGGGTACACCACAAGGTGCCGCTTGATGAAAACCGGCCTGGTTTTCAATGTTATGGTTGCTTTACCTCTAAAAAACGGGCTTCACGGTTCTCGGTTAACCGGTTAAAACCGGCTGAAGAAACATCTTAAACCGGTTCTTTTTTCAAGAACAACGCCTCCTATCCGGTTTTCAGCTCTTCGAAAATGCCTTCCGGTGCCGATCTCTAGTCACGCCGTCCTTAATTCTGCACCCTCGTCGCTTCAAATGCGGGCGGCCGGCCCCCTTCCCCCCCCCCCACCTCGGCGCTCCTATCCGTGCCCCCACCCAGGCTACCCATACCCTCATCGCTCGCAGCAACGATTGCTCCTCCCTCGCTGCTGCTGCTCCTCCTCCTTACCCCACCGACCACCGACTACGACCGCTTTTGCAGGTTAAGAGGGGACAGGTCGGGGGCGTTTGGGTGGCCTACCACCCCGTCACAGCATCGACGGCCGCATCCCGGCACATTGCTTGCGTAACTCTTTCCGTCGACGGCTGCGACGGTTCGGTTGCGGTGGCTGTGAGCGGCACCACGGCCCCGCCCCCCCCTACCCACCCGCCCCCGCCGCCCTCCCCGCGACACAGGTGGAACTTCTCTGCTTGGAGTTTATTACGACGGAAACGCATTGGACCGGAGCAGGGCGAGGATGGGGACGGGGGTTGGGGTGGGGAAAGCGATGAGGGAGGGGGAGCGGCGGGGGGTGAAGGAGGGAGTGGGGACGGGGGAGGGGGCCGGGGTGGGGTTGGGGGTGGCCAAGGGCAACCTTTAATGTTCAACGACGTTGGCTTGAACCAGTGGGTCGACGCGGTCTGCCGTGTGGCCAACGGCAGTGACAGGGATAAAAAGTGAGCACAGATAACGAGTATGAAAAAAGTGAAATGTCGAACACCCGGTCGTCGCGAGTGTCGGCTATTTAGTGCTAGCAGGAGTATCTTATCCTTTGTTATACTTTATCATTGGACTTTGGAAGCAAAAAGGACGACATGCACCTACCATATAGAAACCCTACTGTTCAATGAAAACGACAATAAAAAGTTGCCGACGACGTAGCCGGCACAGAACCGGAGCAGATCGGATCATAAACGGATGACCGCCAGGACCAACGCTGTCTGGAAGAGCACAGTACGCCGGAAAACACCCGTCCCCGCTCCCCCCCCCCCCAACACGGGTCCCGCATCTGACCCCTCCGCGCAGATTCCAGGTGGTAGTGGGGCTCAGGAGGGGTTCCGCGTCGGGGCTACGCGTTGCCGCTATCGTGGGCACTGTCGTGGTGAGTTGGTGCACCGCCGGCAGACCGTAATTTTCCTGCATGGGTTGTGCGACCATTTTTTGTAGCTTTTTGCTTGTTTGTGTGGCGGTAGATACTTTGTTTGATGTTTTTCGAGAGTAGGAGACTGCCTCCGGGTTGTTTTTCCGAACGCGTGCTACGATAGGTAGGCACCACTTTTGGCTGTTTTTTGCTTCTGAAAGACGGACCGCCTTGACGTGAATTCGTCCGGAATGCTATTTTTGTTTTGCACTACTAATGTATGAGATACTCCTGGTTGCACTTTCATGTGACGAGCCTCAGGAAATAAACGTTATTGAACCTCTGGCGCAGCATGTGTCTGACGACGGTATCAGAGGGTTGGGTGGGTATTGGTTCTGGCGCTTTATAGTTATCGCGATTGTTTTGCCGTGCAATGTGGTGCAGAACTAACCTGTACATGGATCACGCATATATATTGTTGTGTATGGACGGAATGTAAGGTCATTTTTCTGTTATATATCAATCTGTGCCGTACCCTATGTGTTGGCATGTTTTAGGGTTTCTTTTGCGTGCCACGGCTCACGAGGACGCCAGCTTCCGCCACCCTCGCTCGGCCGATACGCGCCGAACCGCTACCGAAATCGACAGCCCGGACCTCTCTGACTCCAATAGACTGGTGCTGGGCGGCAGGGTCGTAGCGTTGTGTTTTCTGCACGGAGTAAGTTGCTTTTGGAAGGCTTTGCTCTCACGACCGGAAACTAAAAATCATCTAGATATCACGATGTACACCAACATGGACATAAATATAATGACAGTTTAAGTACTAACATGAAATTCAAACGATCCTCAATAGAGTGGCACTTTACACCGGCATTCAGCAGCAGCTCGTCGGGTAGGGCATGGCAGGCTCCGATCTAAGCATAGAGTTGCAGGCTGCTGCTAGGGGGCAGGGCTGCTGCTGGACGTGTGGTGTGTCTGGTGTGGCTATGCGCTCCGGCTCTGCACCCGGTGCTTTTTGCGTGTGCTGCTGCACACGCCTAGAGAAGTTCGGGGAGTGTGTGCTAAAGTGTCCCCGCAAAATAGAGCCGGTGCGCGCGTCTTTGCAGGCCGAGCGCGCGGGCCGTCGGTGCCGGGCGGGCGCGGGGGTGGGCGGGTCGTGCTCCGTCTGCCCCGCCGCCGGTCCCCGTCTCAGAGCTTTTGGGGCTGAGCGCGCGGCCAGGGCGAAAGCACCCCGAAATCCGAAAGCACGAAAAGTAGCAACGTCGTAATAGGTAGTATGTGGTAGTCTTTTCTGGGTGGCATGCGGTGTAGTCGGCTTTCAGACGCGATTATTGAGACGTATGTACCGGTATGGGCCTGGCACGTCGTAGGCTCACTCCTAATTTCACTTTTCATTTTTTTTCCTAGCGGAGGCATGAGTTGTTTCAGCTATAATGAACAAATTCATATTTTATGCAGCATCGAGCCTGCAATAAGGCCAAATTCAATTAACCAATAAACAACGTTGCAAGTCTATCATATCGGGTATATTGACACAACAACAAGCAAGCGTCAGGAAGGATGCTGGGGATAGAGCATGGAGTGTTCTTGTCCTGATACGGTATATTTAATGATTTTCGATATTAGAGGGAGACGATACTGTTCCGGTATTATTTACATGACATATCTGTGTTCGGCATCTCAATTCTCAGTATGAACCGAATTATCGTACGATCTCTTTGTTGGAGGTCGTCCCAAAAACGTCTACCCGTTCTGTGACGTTGTACCAGGTATCAATACGATATCAGTTGCGATCTTCACTCTTTGTTCCTTTTGGAGACGACCGCTTGAATACCCCACCACCCTCCTCCCCCATTTTCCTATCTCCTTCCTCCTGTCTCTCCCCCGCCCTTTCTCTCCCCCCCCCGTCTCCCACCCTCCCCTTTCGTTCCGTGGCTCTCTCCCCCGCCCCCGCTCTCCTCCCTCCCCCTCCCCCCCCCCCCCCCGTTTCTGCCTCCCCCCCGGCTCTCTCCTCCCCCCCCTCGCCCTTTCCCCCCCCCCCTTCCCCTCTCCTCTCGCCCCCCCTCCCCCCCTCCCCTTCCCCTCCCCCCTGTCCCCCCCTCCCTCTCCCCCCTTGTTCTCTCCCGTCCCCCCTTCCCTCCCCCCTCCTTCCTTCTCTTTCATCTCCCCTCTCCCCCCCCTCCCCTCCCCCCCCCTCTTCACGGCAACGTAACGGCTGCCTACATACAGGTGGGCGCCAACTCGAGTGTTGCCTTCCCGATTAAGATGGCGGCAAGCGAGGCGGGGGTGCATGTTTTTTTCATGCTCTTTATCGACGAGGACGCGGACTACACGACGATGTTGCCGGTCGCAATGCTAGTAAGCCAGGTGATTCTTTAGTGAATTCCGCCCCAGGAGTTAGAGGCAGTTCGCGCTGACAGCTGCAGTAGCGGTTAATAGCAGTGGGGATCGACCAGACGGCTCTCCGATGGGCTGAGGGACACAGTCGTCTGTCTTCGTTTGCACTCTCTCACGCATTCGTTACATCTCAACGTGAGTTTGGTTTCGGAGGCTAAGCTTGGGGAGGCCGGCCTGGCGGGCGCGGGGCGGGATGGAGGGAGAGGGGCTGGCGTACAGACTCGACGCGGGTTTGTCGGCTGATTGAGTTTTGCTTTGAAAAATAGTGAACGTCATAGTCTCTTTATTGCGCGGAAGCGAAATGATTAGGTTGTACATGGGGAAGTGTACTCGTACCAATTTTTCCATGTTATTGGCCACTTCTTCCTTGGAAACGTTCTGTTTTGGGAGAGCGTCGGGTTATTTTCGTTTGTAATTATAGGTGTTATTTCTCGCGGCGGCATTCTGCAATAATCTATTATAAGCACGGATACACATGAGCATATGCATAGATACAGATAGGTACCAGTTTTTGTTTTTGAAGATGAACACTTCAAAGCTTTCTGGCGAATAATGTTTTTGTGAGCAAGGACTTGTCGGGTAGCATGTATATGCTGCTGCTGTTCTACAGCTTGTCAATCTACTCTTCTCAACGCTAGTTCTTCCCTCCGGCCCCGCCCTCGCGCTCCTCCCTCCCTTTTTTCGTCGTCGCAGCAGGCCTGCGCTGCACCTCGGGGCGATGTCCCGGCGCCGATGTCGACCACAACTCGCCCCATCGAGATGCCTGTGAAGCTCAGCCCTAACATGTATTTCTCCTCAACTTTGGAGACGCTCCGACACCGATTGGAGTACCCCGACCCGAACTTCGCTCCACCTTCGAGGCACCCCCTCGACATGGGCGGTAGTAGCAGTGGTAGCGTTGCCCAAGACGGAACCAGCAGCAGCAGCAGCAGCTTCTGGGAACTCAGCAGCAGTAGCAGCGATGGTAGCGACGGCGATGATAACGGCGATGGCGATGGTGGCGCAAGAGTTGACGGCGGCAATAGAGGTGGTGGTGGTAGTCGTGACAGCCGCTGCTCCGTTCAGTCCCCTTCAGCCGCAACTTTCGCGCAGTTGTGGCTAGCTGCGTTAGATGGTAGTGCAGACGAGAACGGCGATAGCAGCAGCAGCTGTTGTGAGGTGGTCGGCAAGGGTGGTGACGGTGATGGCGGGGAAAGAGGCGGCGGCGGTGGTAGAATTTCCGCTGGCGGCAGTGGTACCAGAAGCGGCGGCGATTGTGGTGGCGCCGTCCCGCTCGCGGCAACGGCACCAGAGTTAATGGAGACAGTTGGCGCGCCAATGTTGAACACCAAATGCAACCTTGCCGGAGAAACCTTCACCCGAAACCACTGCAGTGGTGGTAACAGCAGCGACAGCGGTGGTGACAGGGCCGGCGGTCGCGTCCGTAGCAGGGGTGGCGTCTGTGGCGGGCGTGGTGGTGGTGGTGGAGGAGGCGGTGGTGATGGTGGGGGCGGGGGCGGTGGTGACCGAGACGGCGACAGCGAAAACAGCAGGGTTTGTGTTGGCGGTGTTGGCGGCGGAGATGGTGGTGGCAGCGATAGAGGTGATCGGGATGGCGCTGTAGATGGGCGGTGGTGTGGAGACGGGTTTCGGTGGTGTGGTGGCGGTGGTGGTGATAATAGCGGTGATCGCAATGGAGGTGGCGGTGGCGGTGTCGGCGGAAGTGGTAGTGGCGGCCCCTGCGATAGCGAGAACGAGAGCTGCAGTAAGCGCCAGACGTCGACGACCTCACACACTGGCGCTAAACGAGACCGGGAAGGGGATGACGCTGACGACGAGTGCAGCGGCAGCGAAGACAGCGATTGTGAAAGATCTGGATGGTCAGATGGCGGAGAGGGAAGCAGTAGAAACAACAGCAGTAGCAGCTCCCAAAGTAGCGATTCCGGCCATCGCCCGGCTCGGAAGAAGTTGCGATCGTCGCCTGCGCCAAACGGCATCACTATTGGTCAGCAACTACCTTCCGCGCCATCACCGGTGCCGATGCCTATGCCGATGGTACAGGAGGAGGAAGAGGAGGAGGATGACGAAGGAGCGATGAACTGCAAGGCCGATGACGACGAGTTGTAGGAAGTGACGGGAGGAGGCTACCTGCCTATTTTCTGTCCCGTTGTCGGTGGCGGCGAGCATTGTGGTGCTGACGATATCATGTGGTATCATTGCAGAAGAGTAAGGCTCCGTTTATATCGCCAGTTTATGTGCTCCGGGAAGGGGATAAGGGAGCGATAAAATAAATACCTGTTGCATTCCAAAATCTGGCAGGCAATGACATAAGAGACAACGTAATGTTTGTGTCTAATGAATTGCTGTTTCTTGCTGCGATGGGTTGACCACAAGGCCAAGTGTGGGAGGACGAGACCACGCTCCTGATGCCAATGTTCCACAACAATGTTCGTTCATTCGTTTGTTTGTTCGTTCGTTCGTTTGTGTCCGCTTCTTAATAGTTCATTCCTAGGGCATCCGAATCCGATATTTGATCGTCGATCCCGGCCACCCTGCAAGGCAATTGTCAACAACAGTGGCCGTTTTTCATCACGCCACTGACCCTCACGAAGTTTCAGCTCTATTGGCGCCGCCTGTGTCGTAGCAGTCGTTGATTTGGCAGCTTGTGATCCTTCTCGGGTTCTCCGTGCACGGAGAAATACACAAAAAACGTACCTGGTACCTGGTATATTATTAATAGTGGCAATTACCTTCCCTGCCCCTCCTGTAGTGGCTTGCTCGCTTCACAACCGTCACAAATGGACCGGGCTATATTTTCCCCGAGACAATGCAACCACCTCTACATTGGCACTCTGCGGGAAATCGACCATGGTGCCTGAACTGCAGCGGGGACGTCATCCGCAGCCTGTCGTTCGTCCCTCGTCATCCCAAAAATGGAATAGGCGACCTGTACCAAAAAATACCCTAAAAAGTAATAACAGCTGGTAAACCAGTACAGCAGTAATGAGTTTTCGTGGAAGTATGGTAGTACGGGTACAGTCGTTATTTTTCAACCAGACCATCGAACGCCCGCTACATCTACTACATAACTTGTTGAGACGTAAAGTCAGGAGCAGCGCAGCACACTAGACACTTGGAGGTACTGCTGAAACACCCGGGGCTCTGCTCTACGGCAGGCTACTTCAACACAACCCTTGTCTCAGGTGAACCGCTTTCGGAGAGGCAACGCATGACGACGGCAACCGAAAAGCTAGAATGAAAATGCGGGAAGAGGACACGCCGATGCATGGGGTCGCGTGCTGGGTGATATTGTTCGTATCTCGGCCAGCACAGCAGCAGCAGCCAAGTTCCGACGAAGGACGAACGATTCGCCCAACTATTGCCGAAGAAAAGGGACAAGTTTCCGAGACGGGGGCGGATCGATTAATCGGAGTCATTGATCAACGGACCCAGACCTCGCTGTTTTGTGTGTTTTGAAGCACCCGAAGCAGCACGGAATCACGGGGGCGCAGGCTCGTTTTGTCACTCATGACTTGTTCTCTCCGCCTCTTGTTTTCTTCCTATCATCGATTGTGTCTCTGCGTTCCGTGATGCTGGCAAGAGCATGCGTCCCTTCGTTGCCGACGTTCTCTTCCGGTCGCCAATAAATAGTACAATACACCTATTTTGCGACATCGGATGAGAGCAACCCTAAGCTTTACTTCGATAAAATAGGGACAACATTAGACACGCTCCAAAAACGTTTTGCACAGACTTCATTACTGTTGTTGTGTTGGATCTGTATGAAAACAGTAATAATTAACTGCTTTGAGGGTGTTCACCGCCGCCTCTCTCAGCCCAATGTTTGTTTTCGGGGTTGTGTGTACGTGCGTACTGTAGACTATACCAGGCCATTTTTCTTTTCCACAAAAACTATCCAAATACGTCAGCTAGCTGTGAGTTCGGCCACACAGCTGAGTAGTCGCTACACATCTTTGCAAGCTGCGTGATTCTTTGGCGCATGGTGCGTTTTCCTCTCCATATTTTGTTTTTTTGCGCATGTCTTGGCACTTTCATTTTGCTTCCTCCCGACAGACACACTCAGATCCAGGGTCCAGGGTCGCCAAGCAGGCTCTTCCCCACCCTTTTTTTTTCCTCCCTATGGTACGTGCCTTCGTTTTCATTGTGAGGAGACTTCGCACTTTCTTCCCTCCTCAACTACTCGCATTGAATTGATGCACCACAATGAGTTCTATACCAGGTATTTTATATCTATAGACTAGGTCTATAGTCTAGTCTATGGTGGTACAGTTTCGTGCTGGTACACAACAACAGCAAGCAACAGCTAGCAGCAGCAGCAGAAGAAGAAGAAGCACCAAAAACATCAACTACTACAACAACAACAGCATTGCCGCAACAACAAGCACACACCCGCCGAATCATATGCGAGTCTATCGCAAAAGCACAACAACAGCAGCAGCAGCAGCAGCTGCAGAAGAATAAGTACTTAGTGTTGACCTGAAATTCGTCGAACTCACGGCTGGCGTCCTTGAAAATTATTTATAAAATAAGAACCTCGAAAACGGCGGAGCAATAGTCTATATTACTATTAATATTAATGCTGCGGCGCAGCAATATAGACTATTAATAATAATACTCAGCAATGATATAATAAGACTACTACATACTACTGTATGTATACGAATATGGCGGGTACCAGGTACAGTACCATGTGGTACTACGACATACATACACTATCTATCTGTGTACCGGCCTTTAATAATATGTATGTCTACGTACGTGTTTCTGCCGTTGGCGCATTTACTCGAGGTGTTTGCTTGCTCTTTAGTACATCCTGGAACTCCCTTTTGCTTGTATGAAATGGGTGTGAAACCGTATCTTGGCCCCCTTCCGGGTTGTACGGTTGGTTTCACTCAGGCATCCCCCTTCCGAAGGCAGGCTTTCCGTGACGCAGTCGCTCTGTACGCACAGCAGCAACGGGACACATAGGCATGCGTGGAGCGAGGCAGTCCGCGCCCGGCGGTGAGTTGCTCAAATTGCATGCCTCTGATCATCATCTGCCCGGCGGCCCGATCCGCGCGCTTTGGCTCTTGCTTTGACTCTGCCGCACCAATGTGTCCGTAACATAATAACCATTTACACTGGTAATCGTGATAAAAGAATACTTATATTTACGTACGTGTAGCGGCATGGTCTTGAAGTGGAGCTCGGCCGCACGCAAGGCGAGCTCGGCCGGCGCCGAAGTTCGCAAGTCACGTACACGACACAGAAATGAAAATGTTCAACTCGGCAGGACCTCGGTGTGTGTTCGTGTGCGGATGCAGATTGGCGCGCTCGCTATCGGTCGGCTTGCTGGGTCAACTTGTTCGTGCTTGCAATGCTGATGATACCGCATTGGGCGGGATGCCCACCTTGATATGGACATAATCATAAGGAATGTTCGAATACCAATAAAACACAACATGGTAGCTATATTTACGCCACAAGTGATTTGTACGACTCTCACATTCCATCCCTCGATCCTACCTGCTGGTGCTCTGACCACTTGTACCCCGCATCTCTCCCGTCTCATTGGACTGGCAGAGGCCAGGAGCAGTGACAGCTCTTCTGGGCAAGCTGGTTCCGGCTACTCCGGACACGCGGTGAGCTGAAGCTTTGCTCCTATCATGAGCGTACGTAGCGAGAACGTCCCCCCCCCCAAAAAAAAACGACATTCCTTTCTTTTCAATCCCCCCCCCCGCCCCCGAACTTTTCAGTACGTAGCGTAGTGGGCTGGTGGCTGGGTGACGACATACAAACAAAATAAAATAAATATCATCACCCATAGGTAGGTGGCCCTTTTTAAGGAATCCCGCGATAAGGAAAACGGCATGTATGTGTACTTGACCGATCTCAACTTTCTCCGCGCCGTTTCGTCCCTTACAGTGGACGCAACACCATTCAATAAGGGACCCCAGGTGCCACCATCACCTTGTCTCCCACTCGAAAAACGCCATGTAGATAGTTAGAAAACAAGTCATGTGCTCGTAGT
Source organism: Undaria pinnatifida (assembly GCA_012845835.1). Classification (NCBI taxonomy): domain Eukaryota; class Phaeophyceae; order Laminariales; family Alariaceae; genus Undaria; species Undaria pinnatifida. The sequence goes on from JABAKD010000029.1 coordinate 8,132,271, forward strand.
GTGCTATGGAGACCTCTCGGTTTACAAGGGACCCTGGGTCAGCCCGCCGCAATACGTACGTATCGGCCAACTACTACTGCTGCTGTATGCGGAGAGCTTCACGCCTCGTGTGCCACTAGGATAACAACAAAAAGAGTCGCGCGTGCGAGATCTTGCGACTACTGATGATGCTGTAAGTACAAGTCTCGAGAGCACGGGTGTACGCTAACACTGATGGACGGAGACGCAGCGCCTGCATCCGTGTGCTGTCGGACTGCTGTGTTTTATCGTCGGTGACTTACTATAAAAAATACGTCACCTGTGGCGATCGCGATGTCGTCTATCAGGTATACTAGTCGTTACATACCCGGTAGTCTACTAATAGTATCAACCTGGTACCTGGTAGTTAATATAGCTGCCAGCAGCAAATATGCCAGAGACGGAACTTGCACCGGGCTAGACAGAGAGATCTGTCAAAGGCTGTCAAGGCAAATGATGCTTTGACAGACAGCCTTGACGGCCGAAACACGGGGACACGAAAAACTAACCCTAACCCATCACTCACTAAGGGAAAACACCTTTCCCGTGCTAGTTGTGTAGAAAAAGGGCTTTCCACATATGGAAAAGTGGAGTTTTTTTCTACCGCCCTGAGATGCTGCCTTGACCGCCAAAGCACCGCTGAAGTATTTAGAATACTTTAATAAAACACGTGGACACGACAAAAAAGTATTTTGGGAAACAACTTTGCCGTATTATTGTCGATAAAACAAAAACTTCAGTAGAAAAAGGGGTTTCCGTACATAGAAATAGAGGATTTTTCTACCGGAGGGATAGCGTGCAATCAGTCTAGACGGGTGGAAATGCCTTCACGGGGACAGCCTTGACTAAGTCCTGGTATATTTGGCCAGTTAGTATCTATCTATGATACGTGCCGAATTAGTGGGCCGAGATCATTGTCTGGTACCCCGAGTCTGGTGCCCTGGTTAAAACTCATCATCTCGAGAGGTGGCCGGGGATTGGGATAGCGTACACACCTCACATCAAAAATGGTCAGAATGGAAAACTAACCGGAGCGCTGTGATCGTGGGACGATGTAGAAGAAAACAACTTTTTTTTTTGTCATTTTTTTTTACTTTTTTAGATATCTTGAGACCCCCCTCCCCTGCCGCCATTTTTGATGTGAGATGTCGAAGAAAGACCGTCCGGGCGCCAGTGTTTCGTGTGCGTACGCTATAACATACAGAGTGGCAGTGCCATATTTGTACTTCGACTGTCCGGTACACCTGGTACTATGCAACGCGATCAATATATTTGGTGTACGACAACAACCGTCCCGTTTGCGGTTAATTGTCGACCCTGGTGCTACTGCCGATGGGAGTCGCCGACCATACCTTCACGAGGATGCTGTATGCGTGCATACCTGAACCGCGGTTTACGAGCATACCGGTTTATAACTCGTCTTGTTAGCGGTTGGTTTCGTCATCTTCTTTTGCATCTCCGAGTGCGTGTTCTCGGCCTGTGATACGTTTGATTACCATGTGAATCCTACTCAACCAACTGACAAGCCAACCAACCAAGTAACCATCTAGCCAACCAACCAACCAACCAACCAACCAACCAACCAACCAACCAACCAACCAACCAATCAACCAACCACCTCTACTAATCTACCTCCCCTCGCGCGTCCTTTCCTTGCCGTCAGAAGCATGAAGCAGTACCAAGACCACAAGGCAGGTGGCAGGGACGGTGGCAGTGGTGGCAGTGCCTCCCTGGAGGGGACCCCCCCCCGTGCCCTCCGGTGGGCATTTGGACCGCCGCCGACGAGGGCGGAAGAAGCGGCGAAGAGGGAAAAGGAGGGAAGGATAGCTGCGAAAAAGGCTGAGGCGGCAGCGACGGCAGCAGTGGCGGCGGCAGTGGCGGCGGCCGCGGTAGATACGGCGGGCACGCGGTGGGAAACAGTAAATGGCTACCACCTGAAAAGCGTGCGCTGCAGTGCTCCGGCCAAGGAGAGCGGCATTGGGGTCCGCGACCAGGCAGCATCCGTGAAGAGAGCGCAGTTGCTGCTGCGGGAGGAAGGCGCGCGGGTGCTACCCCCCAGGAGGGTTCCTTTCGGCGGCGGTGGTGGTCGTCGTGGAGTGCGTGGCGGTGGTGGTGGTGTTGGCGTTGGCGGTGGTGGCGTTGGTGGTGTTGGTGTTGGTAGTGGTCGTGGTATGGGTGGCGGTGTTGGTGATGGTGGTGGTCGTGGTATTGGTGGTGGTGTTGGTGGTGGTGGCGGTGGCGTTGGTATTGGTGTTGGTGGTGTTGTTGGCATGGGTGATGTTGGTGGCGTTGGTGGTGGAGTTGGCGGTAGTGATGGTGTTAATAGTAGTGGTGTTGGTGCAAGCGGTGTTGGTAGTGTTGGTAGTGGTATTGGCGGTGGCGTTGAAGGTGATGGTGGTGTTGGCGTTGGTGGTGGTGTAAGCGGTAGTGGTATTGGTGGTGGTAGAGATGTTGGTGGCGGTAGTGCCGTTGTTGATGATGTTGGTGGTGTTGTTTCCGGTGATGGTGATGGTGGGGGTGGTGATGTTGGCGGTGACGGTACCGGTGTTGATGTCGGTGTTGGTGGTGTTGGTGCTGATGGTGGTGGTGTCAGTGGTGGTTGTGGCGTCGGGGGGGGTGCCGGTTACGGTGCTGGTATTGGTGGCAGCAACAGCAACAGCAGCAGCACGAACGACTCTAGCAGCATCAACAGCAGCGGGAACAGCAGGAAGTTTATCGCCGACTCCAGGGGGGTGTTGACGGTTCCGAAGGCCCTCCCTGGCATTCTCTTACAGGTGACAAGTTTTGTTGGGTAGGCGGGTGCATGGGTGGGTTCCCCATGATGGAGTCTGGATTAGTTTGTGGCAAGTGCTGTCGGCGTTGTTCATCGTTTCCATGAAGCGGTCGACGGCATTTTTCTAGGTATTCCTGTTTTTCTCCAGGAGCACTGACTTGGATTTCGTGATGGTTTTAGTCGGGCGGATTGGGGAAGGGGAGGGGGGGGGGGGTCGAAAGGGGGAGGAGGCAACGGCGGGGGGAAGGAACGAGAGAGGGGGGAGGGAAAGGGGGGAGGAAGGAGAAGAGGGACGGGGTGGGGCGGGCGGCGAGGGGCGTTTGTGCATGTGGCCGCTTTCGTCGGCGCATGCAACCGAATCCCTAGACGAGCTTCCATAAGTTTCTATTAATAGTGCTGTTTTATTTACCACCTAGCGTCGTCTTTGAACGCCGATAACTGCGCGGATTAAAAATCAAGGTATCGGGGGAGGGTAGACGCCTTCCGATACGACCGCTTGCTTGTTGACTGCCGCACAGAATGAAATGCTCGGAATGGGTACCGGAGGTGGGGATGGAGTGGAAAAGTGGTACCAGCTGCTGATAGAACGAAAACAAGCTGATGATGTTTGTGCGTGAGCGTTGCTCGTCGCTTTCTTACCTCATCGCCCAGACGAAAGTGTGTATGCGTCGAGACTGTAAATGAAAACCGTGGATCAGCGGTATGTTTTTTTTTTTATAGTATCATATGGTGTTGTAGATAGTAACGCCTCCGTTCGCTCTGTTTCGTCGCACGATTCGTCCTTTGATTTGATTTTTTTTCGTTGTCTGTGAGAAACACAACGAAAATAGCTCAACGATTGTTGATGACGATTTTACAACCATTAGCAGCAGCTAACGCGCCCGTTCTTTCGTTGCTAGGGTTTCGTCTACCATCGAAAACATGGGAACATCTGGGAACATTCCCCATACTCACCTCCACACCGAGTGGTGCAACCTAAGCCTGGCTAAAACCGTGTACCCCCCTCTTCTCTGGCCGCCTCCGTCAGATCATCGACATGGATGATCTTGGCCTTGGAGAGGACGGGATTATGCAGGCGTTCCTAGATAACACCGGGCGCTTGCTGCAGGCCACGGGAAATCGGCCGTCCATGACCGACCTCCTTCGCAGCCACGGGTCGGGTCGTCCATGTTCCGACCAGAGTGTTCTTCGGTAAGTTCCCGGTCCAAAGTTGCATTCGGTAATTCCCGCTTTCAGTTGCGTTCGATACGCTGCGGCAGTAGGTTTGTTGTCTCCGCTCTACGTCGCACCGGGAAAACTTGTTTCCGGTTCGAGCTATATATTTGTATTCGGTAGGTTTCCGCTTCACTTGGCGTTCAGCAAGAACAAAAATACAGTGGTATCTCCCGGGAGAAGTCATCGGTAACCCTGTGCTTGTCTAGCTACGAAAAAAGGGTATTGCAAGTACCGGCCCTCTGAGATAAGAAACCGATGTATTGATTTTAGCCTCAAAGAGTATCCGAGAAAACGTGTTTTCTACTCGAGCTTCAGTATGGCAGCTAGCTGTCGATTTTTATATCCCCCTGTGTAATTTGTGGTACGACGTAGGCTCATTTTCTTGTAAGACTCTTATGGGAGAGTGGGTAGAGGACACTATCTGCAATCCCCTTTTGGTCGCGCGGTCGTGATTTTCTGCATAGATCAACACCTCAGATATCACTGCTTACTGTGCCAACCAAGCAAAGAAGGAGCGGATTTTGCTTCTTTTTTTCGAGGTCCCTACTGTAGTCGTGAAGTGTTTTGGTATTTTCCGCGGAAATTCGAACGGACCTAGCGGTGTGTGGAATCGATATTCAAGTTTTGGAGCGTCGAAGATGATTACTGGGGACGCTGGGAGGCCTTTAAATATGGAATAACTGCGGCCGGCGCTACGTGCTAACCAAATTTACCCCGCCCCCGCCCCGTCCTCCCCCCTCCTGTCGGCCTCCCTTACCCCCTCACCCCCGCTTACGCACTCGCGACATGTGTGTATCGTCATCAATACTACCACCATCATCGCGACGACTGAAAAGCTCGAGATGACCGCGGACAACGTCGGGGCGACAACATCAGGATGCATTCCCTTGGCGAACACCTCCAGGGCCGACCTGCAAGTTCGGATCAGCCTGGAGGGGCACAGCGCGTTCTCCATTCGCGAAACGGAGCAATTTCTAAGTGTGAGCTGACCATATGAGGGAAACAAGAAAACGAAAACAATTATCAGATTTATTGTACATATTATATGGACTTCTGTAGTGGAGGCCGGTTTCATGAGAGCACGCATGCGGAAGAAAGTACGCCTACATACTTCTACGGAAATTGCTATCGGGTACAAATAATAAAGTATACCGATACCTGGTAAAAATAAAACATGTACCGTAACCTGCAGCAGTATAGTGGTGAAAGAAAACATACCAGGTAGGTTCCAGCGCCACCACAACCAGTTCGTATGAACCTTGCATCGCGTGGCGCTTGTTTGATTCGGTATCGCCGAGCAACAATGTGGGCGGAGCACAAGAGGCCGAGGGTGTACAGGAGCCGTGCTAATAGCAAGCCTTTTCATGGTTCCGAACCGCGCCACGGTATCATACGATTGTTTCTCCTTGACTATTAATAGTCCCACGACTCGGATTGGTTCGGTGCTGAAGATCAAATTCTACAACGGCCCGGTTCGGTTTGGTTTGGTTCGGGTCGGGTCGGATCGGTTCGGTTAGATACACACCTATTAAAATGACAAGGAAGTCTGATTCCGAGTACTTAGTTTCTTCCCTAAAACCCGGGTGTAGCACCGGCAACTCGCATAATTATCCAACTCCCAAGTAGGTTCGTCCTCAAAACGTTGGTGTAGGCAACAATGCCAAACGAATACCCTACTATAATTCCAAGTGGTTTTGGCCCTGAAACGCGGGTAGACCACCGCAAAACGCGTTATTTTCTAACTCCAAGTAGCTTCATCTGTGCAGAACGGCAAAAAAAATCCTACTGAAGCCCAAGTGGGTAGTGAGTAGCTGCAGCATGGCTCGCCGATGGCTAAGAAGACGAGTAAGTGTCAACCGGTCTATTTTACCTGGTACACGTCCAAAAATAAACCCTCGTGCTTCGTACTCATCGCCAAGCTATTGGAAACCGTAGCTACATCTTTTGGAAAGGAAACTGCTTGGAGTTCGTAGAGAAAGAGCTTTTTGCTGGGTTGCACCCACCCGCGTTTGGGGGGGAAGTTGCTTGGAGTTAGACAGCGCTTTATGCAGTGCTGCACGGGCGATTTGGGGACAAAACACTTACCAGGTATAATTTGAGTACCAGGTACCAGGTAGGATTTGTTTTGCAGCTCGCCACCCTCTTATTTGGTTGAAAGGTACCGTTCTTGGAATCAAAGCTGGGCATTGTGTTTGCTGTACTTATCGCACCCGCGATTTGTGGACGAATGTACTCAGAGCTCGAGAAGGAATGCGTTGTTACAGTACTGTGGTTCTGCGCCCGCTTCTTTGGGGACAAAGCGTTTGTGGAATTGAGGTAGGACATGTTTTTCGGTTCTGCACGTGCTTTTTGGGGGACAAGACGGTTGGGATTTTGAGGAGGGCAGAGCTATTGGACGTTTTTGAGCAAGACACCGTTTGCTTTACAGCGCCGTCGTTTTGTGAAAACATTATAAGTAGGATTTTTTTGTGCGGTACTACACGGGCGTGTTGGGGGCAAAACTACGGGGAGCAGGACACTTTTCGCCTCACAGCGCCGGGGGTTTGGGGACGAGACTATTATTATTATTTTTGTTTTTTTGCCGCGAAAGGGGTAAGGGTGGCAGTAGAAGGTGGGTCACGCCTAGAGATGGGCACCGGATGGAAAATAACCCGGTTAACCGCGTTTTTTGGAAACCCAGCAGGCATGTGCGATTACTCGGTTTGTCGAAACAAGAACTGGCAGTCTTGGAGGCACAGCTAACCGGATAACCGGTTAAACCGGATAACCGGTTGAACCGGATAAAAACGCGCCGGGTTTAACCATTTGCCGGTTGAACCGGAAAGTCGGTTGACTAAGTTAACACTAAAACGTGCTTGCAGCAGTGAATAGCGGGTTAATAAACATGACAGCGTGAAGGTTGGTTGATCCAATGTCGATTGTACCTATTAAATAGTCTAGGACATTGCACTACAACCTGGCATAAAGTGGATTGTGCGGGATAATCGACGTTGGGTCACCCCTCCACACCCCACTAGGGTTATAACTAGAGCTGTGAGTCGGCAGGATTTCGCCTCCAATCTAATAAGTAATCGGTAGGTCCCGTTAACTGATCAACTGACTTTAGTCGGCAAGTCGGCTGGCAAACCCAGCTGATGGCCAACCGATTGGCCGACGTAACTCAGGCGAGCGAAGCGAGCCTGTTAGCTTCCCCCGGCCGGGGAGGGGGCAGGCGCCCGAAAAGGAAAACATGCGTCCCACATTGTGCAACCCCTCCTGCATGTTTGGAAACAAAATAAGTCGGGTAGTCGGCACCTTCGGGAAACGACTAATTACTAGTCCGACTAAAAAGTAGTTGGTGACTCAAGTCGTGACAACTCACAGCTCTAGTTACGACACAAGTATTCAGCGTGGTCGCCGTGTTGCCGTTCGCACTGTAGGCTGAATGAAGTAAATGCTTGCAGGAGTAGCCGTTGCACAGTTAAAGTGAATATATTGTCAATACTGGTCACTTCACCGCAAGAGGACGTTGATCACGTTGTCGTTGTCAAGGGCGAAGGTTTTTAGAGTGTGCTGTTGGATGGCATCCAGCGGCTACATAATCGTGCTGTTGCGGATATGTCTCGGGATTATTATATTGTTTACTGTTGGAGAGTTTCGTACAATGCAGTCTGTGTGTTGAATGTTTTGTCCCGTTTTCAACCCAGCTCAACTGGCGGAGGTTATCTTACACTTACACGATTTTCACATAACCCGCGTTCACAGGTAATTTCCGTTCTCTCCCCGGTCCATGCCTCCATTCAACTGTTACATTGCGCAGGATTGATAGTTCAGAGTTTAGCGGAGGTTTAGGTCGTGTCATGTGGACTATCAAGCAGGGCGACCGTTGGTGCTCGTACTCACCGCACGGCGGTAGACGTGGCGATGATTTTAGGAGCTTCGGGAGCATGGGGTGCGGTGGTTTTGATGCAGCCTGACGTCGTTCTCTACCATAACAAGGACATTTTCAGCTAATTAATCAAAACGCGAGACAAATCCCCCTCGAAGAGACGCTGTATTTGGGAACGGAACCAAGCACGCACTTGTGGGTACACCACAAGGTGCCGCTTGACGAAAACTCCTGGTTTTCAATGTTATGGTTGCTTTACCACTTATAAACGGGCTTCACGGTTCTCGGTTAACCGGTTAAAACCAGCTGGAAAAAACGCTCAAACCGGTTCTATTTTTTCAAGAATAACGCCTCCTATCCGGTTTTCAGCTCTTCGAAAATGCCGTCCGGTGCCGATCTCTAGTCACGCCGTCCTTAATCCCTCACCCTCGTGGCTTCAAATGCGGGCGGCCGCCCCCCCCCCCCCACCCCGCCTCGGCGCTCCTATCCGTGCCCCCACCCAGGCTTCCCATACCCTCATCGCTCACAACAACGATTGCTCCTCCCTCGCTGCTGCTGCCCCTCCTCCTTACCCCCCCACCCCGCCTCGGCGCTCCTATCCGTGCCCCCACCCAGGCTACCCATACCCTCATCGCTCACAACAACGATTGCTCCTCCCTCGCTGCTGCTGCTCCTCCTCCTTACCCCACCGACCACCGACTACGACCGCTTTTGCAGGTTAAGAGGGGACAGGTCGGGGGCGTTTGGGTGGCCTACCACCCCGTCACAGCATCGACGGCCGCATCCCGGCACATTGCTTGCGTAACTCTTTCCGTCGACGGCTGCGACGGTTCGGTCGCGGTGGCTGTGAGCGGCACCACGGCCCCGCCCCCCCCTACCCACCCGCCCCCGCCGCCCTCCCCCCGACACAGGTGGAACTTCTCTGCTTGGAGTTTATTACGACGGAAACGCATTGAACCGGAGCGGGGTGAGGATGGGACGGGGGTTGGGGTGGGGGAAGGGATGGGGGAGGGGGAGCGGCGGGGGGTGAGGGGGGAAGTGGGGGCGGGGGAGGGGGCCGGGGTGGGGTTGGGGGTGGCCAAGGGCAACCTTTAATGTTCAACGACGTTGGCTTGAACCAGTGGGTCGACGCGGTCTGCCGTGTGGCCAACGGCAGTGACAGGGATAAAAAGTGAGCACAGAAAGCGAGTATGAAAAAAAGTGAAATGCCGAACACTCGGTCGTCGCGAGTGTCGGCTATTTAGTGCTAGCAGGAGTATCTTATCCTTTGTTATACTTTGTCATTGGACTTTGGAAGCAAACAGGACAACATGCACCTACCATATACAAACCCTACTATTCTGAAAACGACAATAAAAAGTTACCAACGACGTAGCCGGCACAGAACCGGAGCAGATCGGATCATAAACGGATGACCGCCAGGACCAACGCTGTCTGGCAGAGCACAGTACGCCGGAAAACACCCGTCCCCGCTCCCCCCCCCCCCAACACGGGTCCCGCATCTGACCCCTCCGCGCAGATTCCAGGTGGTAGTGGGGCTCAGGAGGGGTTCCGCGTCGGGGCTACGCGTTGCCGCTATCGTGGGCACTGTCGTGGTGAGTTGGTGCACCGCCGGCAGACCTTAATTTTCCTGCATGGGTTGTGCGACCATTTTTTGTAGCTTTTTGCTTGTTTGTGTGGCGGTAGATACTTTGATGTTTTTTCGAGAGTAGGACTGCCTCTGGGTTGGTTTTCCGAACGCGTGCTACGATAGGTAGGCACCACTTTTGGCTGTTTTTTGTTTCTGAAAGACGGACCGGACCGCCTTGACGTGAATTCGTCCGGAATGCTATTTTTGTTTTGCACTACTAATGTATGAGATACTCCTGGTTGCACTTTCATGTTAGGAGCCTCAGGAAATAAACGTTATTGAACCTCTGGCGAGGCATGTGTCTGACGACGGTATCAGAGGGTTGGGTGGGTATTGGTTCTGGCGCTTTATAGTTATCGCGATTGTTTTGCCGTGCAATGTGGTGCAGAACTAACCTGTACATGGATCACGCATATATATTGTTGTGTATGGACGGAATGTAAGGTCATTTTTCTCTTATATATCAATGTGTGCCGTACCCTATGTGTTGGCATGTTTTAGGGTTTCTTTTGCGTGCCACGGCTCACGAGGACGCCAGCTTCCGCCACCCTCGCTCGGCCGATACGCGCCGAATCGCGACCGAAATCGACAGCCCGGACCTCTCTGACTCCAATAGACTGGTGCTGGGCGGCAGGGTCGTAGCGTTGTGTTTTCTGCACGGAGTAAGTTGCTTTTGGGAGGCTTTGCTCTCACGACCGGAAACTAAAAATCATCTAGATATCACGATGTACCAACATGGACATAATATAATGACAGTTTAAGTACTAACATGAAATTCAAACGATCCTCACTAGAGTGGCACTTTACACCGGCATTCAGCAGCAGCTCGTCGGGTAGGGCATCGCAGGCTCCGATCTAAGCATAGAGTTGCAGGCTGCTGCTAGGGGGCTGGGCTGCTGCTGGACGTGTGGTGTGTCTGGTGTGGCTATGCGCTCCGGCTCTGCACCCGGTGCTTTTTGCGTGTGCTGCTGCACACGCCTAGAGAAGTTCGGGGAGTGTGTGCTAAAGTGTTTCCGCAAAATAGAGCCGGTGCGCGCGTCTTTGCGGGCCGAGCGCGCGGGCCGTCGGTGCCGGGCGGGCGCGGGGTGGGCGGGCGTGCTCCGTC
>JABAKD010000029.1:8143379-8248379 GCA_012845835.1 Undaria pinnatifida
GAGGTTATGGGTCGTGTCATGTGGACTATCAAGCAGGGCGACCGTTGGTGCTCGTACTCACCGCACGGCGGTAGACGTGGCGATGATTTTAGGAGCTTCGGGAGCATGGGGTGCGGTGGTTTTGATGCAGCCTGACGTCGTTCTCTACCATAACAAGGACATTTTCAGCTAATTAATCAAAACGCGAGACAAATCCCCCTCGAAGAGACGCTGTATTTGGGAACGGAACCAAGCACGCACTTGTGGGTACACCACAAGGTGCCGCTTGACGAAAACTAACCTGGTTTTCAATGTTATGGTTGCTTTACCACTTATAAACGGGCTTCACGGTTCTCGGTTAACCGGTTAAAACCAGCTGGAAAAACGCTCAAACCGGTTCTATTTTTCAAGAATAACGCCTCCTATCCGGTTTTCAGCTCTTCGAAAATGCCGTCCGGTGCCCATCTCTAGTCACGCCGTCCTTAATCCCTCACCCGTGGCTTCAAATGCGGGCGGCCGCCCCCCCCCCCCACCCCGCCTCGGCGCTCCTATCCGTGCCCCCACCCAGGCTTCCCATACCCTCATCGCTCACAACAACGATTGCTCCTCCCTCGCTGCTGCTGCCCCTCCTCCTTACCCCCCCACCCCGCCTCGGCGCTCCTATCCGTGCCCCCACCCAGGCTACCCATACCCTCATCGCTCACAACAACGATTGCTCCTCCCTCGCTGCTGCTGCTCCTCCTCCTTACCCCACCGACCACCGACTACGACCGCTTTTGCAGGTTAAGAGGGGACAGGTCGGGGGCGTTTGGGTGGCCTACCACCCCGTCACAGCATCGACGGCCGCATCCCGGCACATTGCTTGCGTAACTCTTTCCGTCGACGGCTGCGACGGTTCGGTCGCGGTGGCTGTGAGCGGCACCACGGCCCCGCCCCCCCCTACCCACCCGCCCCCGCCGCCCTCCCCCCGACACAGGTGGAACTTCTCTGCTTGGAGTTTATTACGACGGAAACGCATTGACCGGAGCGGGGTGAGGATGGGACGGGGTTGGGGTGGGGAAGGATGGGGAGGGGGAGCGGCGGGGGGTGAGGGGGAGTGGGGCGGGGGAGGGGGCCGGGGTGGGGTTGGGGGTGGCCAAGGGCAACCTTTAATGTTCAACGACGTTGGCTTGAACCAGTGGGTCGACGCGGTCTGCCGTGTGGCCAACGGCAGTGACAGGGATAAAAAGTGAGCACAGAAAGCGAGTATGAAAAAAGTGAAATGCCGAACACTCGGTCGTCGCGAGTGTCGGCTATTTAGTGCTAGCAGGAGTATCTTATCCTTTGTTATACTTTGTCATTGGACTTTGGAAGCAAACAGGACACATGCACCTACCATATACAAACCCTACTATTCAATGAAAACGACAATAAAAAGTTACCACGACGTAGCCGGCACAGAACCGGAGCAGATCGGATCATAAACGGATGACCGCCAGGACCAACGCTGTCTGGCAGAGCACAGTACGCCGGAAAACACCCGTCCCCGCTCCCCCCCCCCCCCAACACGGGTCCCGCATCTGACCCCTCCGCGCAGATTCCAGGTGGTAGTGGGGCTCAGGAGGGGTTCCGCGTCGGGGCTACGCGTTGCCGCTATCGTGGGCACTGTCGTGGTGAGTTGGTGCACCGCCGGCAGACCTTAATTTTCCTGCATGGGTTGTGCGACCATTTTTTGTAGCTTTTTGCTTGTTTGTGTGGCGGTAGATACTTTGATGTTTTTTCGAGAGTAGGAGACTGCCTCTGGGTTGGTTTTCCGAACGCGTGCTACGATAGGTAGGCACCACTTTTGGCTGTTTTTTGTTTCTGAAAGACGGACCGGACCGCCTTGACGTGAATTCGTCCGGAATGCTATTTTTGTTTTGCACTACTAATGTATGAGATACTCCTGGTTGCACTTTCATGTTAGGAGCCTCAGGAAATAAACGTTATTGAACCTCTGGCGAGCATGTGTCTGACGACGGTATCAGAGGGTTGGGTGGGTATTGGTTCTGGCGCTTTATAGTTATCGCGATTGTTTTGCCGTGCAATGTGGTGCAGAACTAACCTGTACATGGATCACGCATATATATTGTTGTGTATGGACGGAATGTAAGGTCATTTTTCTCTTATATATCAATGTGTGCCGTACCCTATGTGTTGGCATGTTTTAGGGTTTCTTTTGCGTGCCACGGCTCACGAGGACGCCAGCTTCCGCCACCCTCGCTCGGCCGATACGCGCCGAACGCGACCGAAATCGACAGCCCGGACCTCTGACTCCAATAGACTGGTGCTGGGCGGCAGGGTCGTAGCGTTGTGTTTTCTGCACGGAGTAAGTTGCTTTTGGAAGGCTTTGCTCTCACGACCGGAAACTAAAACATCTAGATATCACGATGTATACCAACATGGACATAAATATAATGACAGTTTAAGTACTAACATGAAATTCAAACGATCCTCACTAGAGTGGCACTTTACACCGGCATTCAGCAGCAGCTCGTCGGGTAGGGCATGGCAGGCTCCGATCTAAGCATAGAGTTGCAGGCTGCTGCTGCTAGGGGGCTGGGCTGCTGCTGGACGTGTGGTGTGTCTGGTGTGGCTATGCGCTCCGGCTCTGCACCCGGTGCTTTTTGCGTGTGCTGCTGCACACGCCTAGAGAAGTTCGGGGAGTGTGTGCTAAAGTGTTCCGCAAAATAGAGCCGGTGCGCGCGTCTTTGCGGGCCGAGCGCGCGGGCCGTCGGTGCCGGGCGGGCGCGGGGGTGGGCGGGTCGTGCTCCGTCTGCCCCGCCGCCGGTCCCCGTCTCAGAGCTTTTGGGGCTGAGCGCGCGGCCAGGGCGACAGCACCCCGAAAGCCGAAAGCACGAAAAGTAGCAACGTCGTAATAGGTAGTATGTGGTAGTCTTTTCTGGGTGGCATGCGGTGTAGTCGGCTTTCAGACGCGATTATTGAGACGTATGTACCGGTATGGGCCTGGCACGTCGTAGGCTGACTCCTAATTTCACTTTTCAATTTTTTTCCTAGCGGAGGCATGAGTTGTTTCAGCTATAATGAACAAATTCACATTTTATGCAGCATCGAGCCTGCAATAAGGCCAAATTCAATTAACCAATAAACAACGTTGCAAGTCTATCATATCGGGTATATTGACACAACAACAAGCAAGCGTCAGGAAGGATGCTGGGGATAGAGTATAGCGTGTTCTTGTCCTGATACGGTATATTTAATGATTTTCGATATTAGAGGGAGACGATACTGTTCCGGTATTATTTACATGACATATGTGTTCGGCATCTCAATTCTCAGTATGAACCGAATTGTCGTACGATCTCTTTGTTGGAGGTCGTCCCAAAACGTCTACCCGTTCTGTTACGTTGTACCAGGTATCAATACGATATCAGTTGCGATCTTCACTTTTGTTCCTTTTGGAGACCCGCTTGAATACCCCACCACCCTCCTCCCCCATTTTCCTATCTCCTTCCTCCTGTCTCTCCCCCGCCCTTTCTCTCCCCCCCCCGTCTCCCACCCTCCCCTTTCGTTCCGTGGCTCTCTCCCCCCCCCCCCCCCCCTCCCCCTCTCTGCCTCCCCCCCGGCTCTCTCCTCCCCCCCCTCGCCCTTTCCCCCCCCCCCTTCCCCTCTCCTCTCGCCCCCCCTCCCCCTCTCCCCTTCCCCTCCCCCCTGTCCCCCCCCTCCCTCTCCCCCCTGTTCTCTCCCGTCCCCCCTTCCCCCCCCTCCTTCCTTCTTTTCATCTCCCCTCTCCCCCCCCTCCCCTCCCCCCCCCTCTTCACGGCAACGTAACGGCTGCCTACATACAGGTGGGCGCCAACTCGAGTGTTGCCTTCCCGATTAAGATGGCGGCAAGCGAGGCGGGGGTGCATGTTTTTTTTATGCTTTTATCGACGAGGACGCGGACTACACGACGATGTTGCCGTCGCAATGCTAGTAAGCCAGGTGATTCTTTAGTGAATTCCGCCCCAGGAGTTACAGGCAGTTCGCGCTGACAGCTGCAGTAGCGGTTAATGCAGTGGGGATCGACCAGGCGGCTCTCCGATGGGCTGAGGGACACAGTCGTCTGTCTTCGTTTGCACTCTCTCACGCATTCGTTACATCTCAACGTGAGTTTGGTTTCGGAGGCTAAGCTTGGGGAGGCCGGCCTGGCGGGCGCGGGTCGGGATGGAGGGAGAGGGGCTGGCGTACAGACTCGACGCGGGTTTGTCGGCTGATTGAGTTTTGCTTTGAAAAATAGTGAACGTCATAGTCTTTATTGCGCGGAATCGAAATGATTAGGTTGTACATGGGGAAGTGTACTCGTACCAATTTTTCCATGTTATTGGCCACTTCTTCCTTGGAAACGTTCTGTTTTGGGAGAGCGTCGGGTTATTTTCGTTTGTAATTCTAGGTGTTATTTCTCGCGGCGGCATTCTGCAATAATCTATTATAAGCACGGATACACATGAGCATATGCATAGATACAGACAGGTACCAGTTGTTGTTTTTGGAGATGAACACCTGAAAGCTTTCTGGCGAAAATGTTTTTGTGAACAAGGACTTGTCGGGTAGCATGTATATGCTGCTGCTGTTCTACAGCTTGTCAATCTACTCTTCTCAACGCTAGTTCTTCCCTCCGGCCCCGCCCTCGCGCTCCTCCCTCCCTTTTTTCGTCGTCGCAGCAGGCCTACGCTGCACCTCGGGGCGATGTCCCGCGCCGATGTCGACCACAACTCGCCCCATCGAGATGCCTGTGAAGCTCAGCCCTAACATGTATTTCTCCTCAACTTTGGAGACGCTCCGACACCGATTGGAGTACCCCGACCCGAACTTCGCTCCACCTTCGAGGCACCCCCTCGACATGGGCGGTAGTAGCAGTGGTAGCGTTGCCCAAGACGGAACCAGCAGCAGCAGCAGCTTCTGGGAACTCAGCAGCAGTAGCAGCGATGGTAGCGACGGCGATGGTAACGGCGATGGCGATGGTGGCGCAAGAGTTGACGGCGGCAATAGAGGTGGTGGTGGTAGTCGTGACAGCCGCTGCTCCGTTCAGTCCCCTTCAGCCGCAACTTTCGCGCAGTTGTGGCTAGCTGCGTTAGATGGTAGTGCAGACGAGAACGGCGATAGCAGCAGCAGCTGTTGTGAGGTGGTCGGCAAGGGTGGTGACGGTGATGGTGGGGAAGAGGCGACGGCGGTGGTAGAATTTCCGCTG
This sequence comes from Undaria pinnatifida, assembly GCA_012845835.1. Taxonomy (NCBI): domain Eukaryota; class Phaeophyceae; order Laminariales; family Alariaceae; genus Undaria; species Undaria pinnatifida. Next base: position 8,148,568 of record JABAKD010000029.1, read on the forward strand.
GCGGCAGTGGTACCAGAAGCGGCGGCGATTGTGGTGGCGCCGTCCCGCTCGCGGCAACGGCACCAGAGTTAATGGAACAGTTGGCGCGCCAATGTTGAACACCAAATGCAACCTTGCCGGAGAAGCTTCACCCGAAACCACTGCAGTGGTGGTAGCAGCAGCGACAGCGGTGGTGACAGGGCCGGCGGTCGCGTCAGTAGCAGGGGTGCGTCTGTGGCGGGCGTGGTGGTGGTGGTGGAGGAGGCGGTGGTGATGGTGGGGGCGGGGGCGGTGGTGACCGAGACGGCGACAGCGAAAACAGCAGGGTTTGTGTTGGCGGTGTTGGCGGCGGAGATGGTGGTGGCAGCGATAGAGGTGATCGGGATGGCGCTGTAGATGGGCGGTGGTGTGGAGACGGGTTTCGGTGGTGTGGTGGCGGTGGTGGTGATAATAGCGGTGATCGCAATGGAGGTGGCGGTGGCGGTGTCGGCGGAAGTGGTAGTGGCGGCCCCTGCGATAGCGAGAACGAGAGCTGCAGTAAGCGCCACGACGTCGTCACGTCGACGACCTCACACACTGGCGCTAAACGAGACCGGGAAGGGGATGACGCTGACGACGAGTGCAGCGGCAGCGAAGACAGCGATTGTGAAAGATCTGCATGGTCAGATGGCGGAGAGGGAAGCAGCAGAAACAACAGCAGTAGCAGCTCCCAAAGTAGCGATTCCGGCCATCGCCCGGCTCGAAGAAGTTGCGATCGTCGCCTGCGCCGAACGGCATCACTACTGGTCAGCAACTACCTCCCGCGCCATCACCGGTGCCGATGCCTATGCCGATGGTACAGGAGGAGGAAGAGGAGGAGGATGACGAAGGAGCGATGAACTGCAAGGCCGATGACGACGAGTTGTAGGAAGTGACGGGAGGAGGCTACCTGCCTATTTTCTGTCCCGTTGTCGGTGGCGGCGAGCATTGTGGTGCTGACGATATCATGTGGTATCATTGCAGAAGAATAAGGCTCCGTTTATATCGCCAGTTTATGTGCTCCGGGAAGGGGATAAGGGGCGATAAAATAAATACCTGTTGCATTCCAAAATCTGGCAGGCAATGACAAAAGACAACGTAATGTTTGTGTCTAATGAATTGCTGTTTCTTGCTGCGATGGGTTGACCACAAGGCCAAGTGTGGGAGGACGAGACCACGCGCCTGATGCCAATGTTCCACAACAATGTTCGTTCGTTCGTTTGTTCGTTCGTTCGTTTGTGTCCGCTTCTTAATAGTTCATTCCTAGGGCATCCCAATCCGATATTTGATTGTCGATCCCGGCCACCCTGCAAGGCAATTGTCAACAACAGTGGCCGTTTTTCATCACGCCACTGACCCTCACGAAGTTTCAGCTCTATTGGCGCCGCCTGTGTCGTAGCAGTCGTTGATTTGGCAGCTTGTGATCCTTCTCGGGTTCTCCGTGCACGGAGAATATATAAAAAACGTACCTGGTACCTGGTATATTATTAATAGTGGCAATTACCTTCCCTCCCCTCCTGTAGTGGCTTGCTCGCTTCACAACCGTCACAAATGGACCGGGCTATATTTCCCCGAGACAATGCAACCACCTCTACATTGGCACTCCGCGGGAAATCGACCATGGTGCCTGAACTGCAGCGGGGACGCCATCCGCAGCCTGTCGTTCGTCCCTCGTCATCCCAAAAATGGAACAGGCGACCTGTACAAAAAATACCCTAAAAAGTAATAACAGCTGGTAAGCCAGTACAGCAGTAATGAGTTTCGTGGAAGTATGGTAGTACGGGCACAGTTGTTATTTTTCAACCAGACCATCGAACGCCCGCTACATCTACTACATAACTTGTTGAGACGTAAGTCAGGAGCAGCGCAGCACACTAGACACTTGGAGGTACTGCTCAAACACCCGGGGCTCTGCTCTACGGCAGGCTACTTCAACACAACCATTGTCTCAGGTGAACCGCTTTCGGAGAGGCAACGCATGACGACGGCAACCGAAAAGCTAGAATGAAAATGCGGGAAGAGGACACGCCGATGTATGGGGTCGCGTGCTGGGTGATATTGTTCGTATCTCGGCCAGCACAGCAGCAGCAGCCAAGTTCCGACGAAGGACGAACGATTCGCCCAACTATTGCCGAAGAAAAGGGACAAGTTTCCGAGACGGGGGCGGATCGATTAATCGGAGTCATTGATCAACGACCCAGACCCTCGCTGTTTTGTGTGTTTTGAAGCAACCCGAAGCAGCACGGAATCACGGGGGCGCAGGCTTGTTTTTGTCATTCATGGCTTGGTCTCTCCGCCTCTTGTTTTCTTCCTATCATCGATTGTGTCTCTGCGTTCCGTGATGCTGGCAAGAGCATGCGTCCCTTCGTTGCCGACGTTCTCTTCCGGTCGCCAATAAATAGTACAATACACCTATTTTGCGACATCGGATGAGAGCAACCCTAAGCTTTACTTCGATAAAATAGGGACAACATTAGACACGCTCCAAAAACGTTTTGCACAGACTTCATTACTGTTGTGTGTTGGATCTGTATGAAAACAGTAATAACTAACTGCTTTGAGGGTGTTCACCGCCGCCTCTCTCAGCCCAATGTTTGTTTTCGGGTTGTGTGTACGTGCGTACTGTAGACTATACCAGGCCATTTTTCTTTTCCACAAAACTATCCAAATACGTCAGCTAGCTGTGAGTTCGGCCACACAGCTGAGTAGTCGCTACACATCTTGCAAGCTGCGTGATTCTTTGGCGCATGGTGCGTTTCTTCCTCTCCATATTTTGTTTTTTTGCGCATGTCTTGGCACTTTCATTTTTCTTCCTCCCGACAGACACACTCAGATCCAGGGTCCAGGGTCGCCAAGCAGGCTCTTCCCCACCCTTTTTTTTTCCTCCCTATCTATGGTACGTGCCCTTCGTTTTCATTGTGAGGAGACTTCGCACTTTCTTCTTCCCTCCTCAACTACTCGCATTGAATTGATGCACCACAATGAGTTCTATACCAGGTATTTTATATCTATAGACTAGGTCTATAGTCCTAGTCTATGGTGGTACAGTTTCGTGCTGGTACACAACAACAGCAAGCAACAGCTAGCAGCAGCAGCAGAAGAAGAAGAAGCACCAAAAACATCAACTACTACAACAACAACAGCATTGCCGCAACAACAAGCACACACCCGCCGAATCATATGCGAGTCTATCGCAAAAGCACAACAACAGCAGCAGCAGCAGCAGCTGCAGAAGAATAAGTACTTAGTGTTGACCTGAAATTCGTCGAACTCACGGCTGGCGTCCTTGAAAATTATTTATAAAATAAGAACCTCGAAAACGGCGGAGCAATAGTCTATATTACTATTAATATTAATGCTGCGGCGCAGCAATATAGACTAATACTCAGCAATGATATAATAGACTACTACATACTACTGTATGTATACGAATATGGCGGGTACCAGGTACAGTACCATGTGGTACTACGACATACATACACTATCTATCTGTGTACCGGCCTTTAATAATATGTATGTCTACGTACGTGTTTCTGCCGTTGGCGCATTTACTCGAGGTGTTTGCTTGCTCTTTAGTACATCCTGGAACTCCTTTTGCTTGTATGAAATGGGTGTGAAACCGTATCTTGGCCCCCTTCCGGGTTGTACGGTTGGTTTCACTCAGGCATCCCCCTTCCGAAGGCAGGCTTTCCGTGACGCAGTCGCTCTGTACGCACAGCAGCAACGGGACACATAGGCATGCGTGGAGCGAGGCAGTCCGCGCCCGGCGGTGAGTTGCTCAAATTGCATGCCTCTGATCATCATCTGCCCGGCGGCCCGATCCGCGCGCTTTGGCTCTTGCTTTGACTCTGCCGCACCAATGTGTCCGTGAACATAATAACCATTTAAAGTGGTAATCGTAATAGAAGAATACTTAAATTTACGTACGTGTAGCGGCATGGTCTTGACCTGGAGCTCGGCCGCACGCAAGGCGAGCTCGGCCGGCGCCGAAGTTCGCAAGTCACGTACACGACACAGAAATGAAAATGTTCAACTCGGCAGGACCTCGGTGTGTGTTCGTGTGCGGATGCAGATTGGCGCGCTCGCTATCGGTCGGCTTGCTGGGTCAACTTGTTCGTGCTTGCAATGCTGATGATACCGCATTGGGCGGGATGCCCACCTTGATATGGACATAATCATAAGGAATGTTCGAATACCAATAAAACACAACATGGTAGCTATATTTACGCCACAAGTGATTTGTACGACTCTCACATTCCATCCCTCGATCCTACCTGCTGGTGCTCTGACCACTTGTACCCCGCATCTCCCCGTCTCATTGGACTGGCAGAGGCCAGGAGCAGTGACAGCTCTTCTGGGCAAGCTGGTTCCGGCTACTCCGGACACGCGGTGAGCTGAAGCTTGCTCCTATCATGAGCGTACGTAGCGAGAACGTCCCCCCCCAAAAAAAAAAACGACATTCCTTTCTTTTCAATCCCCCCCCCCCGCCCCCGAACTTTTCAGTACGTAGCGTAGTGGGCTGGTGGCTGGGTGACGATATACAAACAAAATAAAATAAATATCATCACCCATAGGTAGGTGGCCCTTTTTAAGGAATCCCGCGATAAGGAAAACGGCATGTATGTGTACTTGACCGATCTCAACTTTCTCCGCGCCGTTTCGTCCCTTACAGTGGACGCAACACCATTCAATAAGGGACCCCAGGTGCCACCATCACCTTGTCTCCCACTCGAAAAAACGCCATGTAGATAGTTAGAAAACAAGTCATGTGCTCGTAGTGTGCTAGGGAGACCTCTCGGTTTACAAGGGACCCTGGGTCAGCCCGCCGCAATACGTACGTATCGGCCAACTACTACTGCTGCTGCTGTATGCGGAGAGCTTCACGCCTCGTGTGCCACTAGGATAACAACAAAAAGAGTCGCGCGTGCGAGATCTTGCGACTACTGATGATGCTGTAAGTACAAGTCTCGAGAGCACGGGTGTACGCTAACACTGATGGACGGAGACGCAGCGCCTGCATCCGTGTGCTGTCGGACTGCTGTGTTTTATCGTCGGTGACTTACTATAAAAAATACGTCACCTGTGGCGGTCGCGATGTCGTCTATCAGGTATACTAGTCGTTACATACCCGGTAGTCTACTAATAGTATCAACCTGGTACCTGGTAGTTAATATAGCTGCCAGCAGCAAATATGCCAGAGACGGAACTTGCACCGGGCTAGACAGAGAGATCTGTCAAAGGCTGTCAAGGCAAATGATGCTTTGACAGACAGCCTTGACGGCCGAAACACGGGGACACGAAAACTAACCCTAACCCATCACTCACTAAGGGAAAACACCTTTCCCGTGCTAGTTGTGTAGAAAAAGGGCTTTCCACATATGGAAAAGTGGAGTTTTTTTCTACCGCCCTGAGATGCTGCCTTGACCGCCAAAGCACCGCTGAAGTATTTAGAATACTTTAATAAAACACGTGGACACGACAAAAAAGTATTTTTGGGAAACAACTTTGCCGTACGTATTATTGTCGATAAAACAAAAACTTCAGTAGAAAAAGGGGTGTCCGTACATAGAAATAGAGGATTTTTCTACCGGAGGGATAGCGTGCAATCAGTCTAGACGGGTGGAAATGCCTTCACGGGGACAGCCTTGACTAAGTCCTGGTATATTTGGCCAGTTAGTATCTATCTATGATACGTGCCGAATTAGTGGGCCGAGATCATTGTCTGGTACCCCGAGTCTGGTGCCCTGGTTAAAACTCATCATCTCGAGAGGTGGCCGGGGATTGGGATAGCGTACACACCTCACATAAAAATGGTCAGAATGGAAAACTAACCGGAGCGCTGTGATCGTAGGACGATTTAGAAGAAAACAACTTTTTTTTTTGTCATTTTTTTTACTTTTTTAGATATCTTGAGACCCCCCTCCCCTGCCGCCATTTTTGATGTGAGATGTCGAAGAAAGACCGTCCGGGCGCCAGTGTTTTGTGTGCGTACGCTATAACATACAGAGTGGCAGTGCCATATTTGTACTTCGACTGTCCGGTACACCTGGTACTATGCAACGCGATCAATATACTTGGTGTACGACAACAACCGTCCCGTTTGCGGTTAATTGTCGACCCTGGTGCTACTGCCGATGGGAGTCGCCGACCATACCTTCACGAGGATGCTGTATGCGTGCATACCTGAACCGCGGTTTACGAGCATACCGGTTTATAACTCGTCTTGTTAGCGGTTGGTTTCGTCATCTTCTTTTGCATCTCCGAGTGCGTGTTCTCGGCCTGTGATACGTTTGATTACCATGTGAATCCTACTCAACCAACTGACAAGCCAACCAACCAAGTAACCATCTAGCCAACCAACCAACCAACCAACCACCAACCACCAACCAACCAACCAACCACCTCTACTAATCTACCTCCCCTCGCGCGTCCTTTCCTTGCCGTCAGAAGCATGAACAGTACCAAGACCACAAGGCAGGTGGCAGGGACGGTGGCAGTGGTGGCAGTGCCTCCCTGGAGGGGGAACCCCCCCCCGTGCCCTCCGGTGGGCATTTGGACCGCCGCCGACGAGGGCGGAAGAAGCGGCGAAGAGAGAAAGGGAGGGAAGGATAGCTGCGAAAAAGGCTGAGGCGGCAGCGACGGCAGCAGTGGCGGCGGCAGTGGCGGCGGCCGCGGTAGATACGGCGGGCACGCGGTGGGAAACAGTAAATGGCTACCACCTGAAAAGCGTGCGCTGCAGTGCTCCGGCCAAGGAGAGCGGCAGTGGGGTCCGCGACCAGGCAGCATCCGTGAAGAGAGCGCAGTTGCTGCTGCGGGAGGAAGGCGCGCGGGTGCTACCCCGCAGGAGGGTTCCTTTCGGCGGCGGTGGTGGTCGTCGTGGAGTGCGTGGCGGTGGTGGTGGTGTTGGCGTTGGCGGTGGTGGCGTTGGTGGTGTTGGTGTTGGTAGTGGTCGTGGTATGGGTGGCGGTGTTGGTGATGGTGGTGGTCGTGGTATTGGTGGTGGTGTTGGTGGTGGTGGCGGTGGCGTTGGTATTGGTGTTGGTGGTGTTGTTGGCATGGGTGATGTTGGTGGCGTTGGTGGTGGAGTTGGCGGTAGTGATGGTGTTAATAGTAGTGGTGTTGGTGCAAGCGGTGTTGGTAGTGTTGGTAGTGGTATTGGCGGTGGCGTTGAAGGTGATGGTAGTGTTGGCGTTGGTGGTGGTAGAGATGTTGGTGGCGGTAGTGCCGTTGTTGATGATGTTGGTGGTGTTGTTTCCGGTGGTGGTGATGGTGGGGGTGGTGATGTTGGCGGTGACGGTACCGGTGTTGATGTCGGTGTTGGTGGTGTTGGTGCTGATGGTGGTGGTGTCAGTGGGTGGTTGTGGCGTCGGGGGGGGTGCCGGTTACGGTGCTGGCATTGGTGGGCAGCAACAGCAACAGCAGCAGCACGAACGACTCTAGCAGCATCAACAGCAGCGGGAACAGCAGGAAGTTTATCGCCGACTCCAGGGGGGTGTTGACGGTTCCGAAGACCCTCCCTGGCATTCTCCTACAGGTGACAAGTTTTGTTGGGTAGGCGGGTGCATGGGTGGGTTCCCCATGATGGAGTCTGGATTAGTTTGTGGCAAGTGCTGTCGGCGTTGTTCATCGTTTCCATGAAGCGGTCGACGGCATTTTTCTAGGTATTCCTGGTTTTCTCCAGGAGCACTGACTTGGATTTCGTGATGGTTTTAGTCGGGCGGATTGGGGAAGGGGAGGGGGGGGGGGTCGGAAAAGGGAGGAGGCAACGGCGGGGGGAAGGAACGAGAGAGGGGGGAGGGAAAGGGGGGAGGAAGGGGAAGAGGGACGGGGTGGGGCGGGCGGCGAGGGGCGCTTGGATTTCGTGATGGTTTTAGTCGGGCGGATTGGGGAAGGGGAGGGGGGGGGGGGTCGAAAGGGGGAGGAGGCAACGGCGGGGGGAAGGAACGAGAGAGGGGGGAGGGAAAGGGGGGAGAAGGAGAAGAGGGGACGGGGTGGGGCGGGCGGCGAGGGGCGTTTGTGCATGTGGCCGCTTTCGTCGGCCGCATGCAACCGAATCCCTAGACGAGCTTCCATAAGTTCTATTAATAGTGCTGTTTTATTTACCACCTAGCGTCGTCTTTGAACGCCGATAACTGCGCGGATTAAAAATCAGGTATCGGGGGAGGGTAGACGCCTTCCGATACGACCGCTTGCTTGTTGACTGCCGCACAGAATGAAATGCTCGGAATGGGTACCGGAGGTGGGGATGGAGTGGGAAAAGTGGTACCAGCTGGTGATAGAACGAAAACAAGCTGATGATGTTTGTGCGTGAGCGTTGCTCGTCGCTTTCTTACCTCATCGCCCAGACGAAAGTGTGTATGCGTCGAGACTGTAAATGAAAACCGTGGATCAGCGGTATGTTTTTTTTTTTTATAGTATCATATGTGTTGTAGATAATAACGCCTCCGTTCGCTCTGTTTCGCCGCACGTTTTGTCCTTTGATTTGATTTTTTTCGTTGTCTGTGAGAAACACAACGAAAATAGCTCAACGATTGTTGATGACGATTTTACAACCATTAGCAGCAGCTAACGCGCCCGTTCTTTCGTTGCTAGGGTTTCGTCTACCATCGAAAACATGGGAACATCTGGGTACATTCCCCATGCTCACCTCCACACCGAGTGCTGCAACCTAAGCCTGGCTAAAACCGTGTACCCCCCTCTTCTCTGGCCGCCTCCGTCAGATCATCGACATGGATGATCTTGGCCTTGGAGAGGACGGGATTATGCAGGCGTTCCTAGATAACACCGGGCGCTTGCTGCAGGCCACGGGAAATCGGCCGTCCATGACCGACCTCCTTCGCAGCCACGGGTCGGGGTCGTCCATGTTCCGACCAGAGTGTTCTTCGGTAAGTTCCCGGTCCAAAAGTTGCATTCGGTAAATTCCCGCTTTCAGTTGCGTTCGATACGCTGCGGCAGTAGGTTTGTTGTCTCCGCTCTACGTCGCACCGGGAAAACTTGTTTCCGGTTCGAGCTATATATTTGTATTCGTAGGTTTCCGCTTCACTTGGCGTTCGGCAAGAAAAAAAATCCAGTGGTATCTCCCGGGAGAAGTCATCGGTAACCCTGTGCTTGTCTAGGTATGAAAAAGTGCATTGCAGTACCGGCCCTCTGAGATAAGAAACCGATGTATTGATTTTAGCCTCAAAGAGTATCCGAGAAAACGTGTTTTCTACTCGAGCTTCAGTATGGCAGCTAGCTGTCGATTTTTTATATCCCCCTGTGTAATTTGTGGTACGACGTAGGCTCATTTCTTGTAAGACTCTTATGGGAGAGTGGGTAGAGGACACTATCTGCAATCCTTTTTTGGTCGCGCGGTCGTGATTTTCTGCATAGATCAACACCTCAGATATCCACTGCTTACTGTGCCAACCAAGCAAAGAAGGAGCGGATTTTGCTTCTTTTTTTTCGAGTCCCTACTGTAGTCGTGAAGTGTTTTGGTATTTTCCGCGGAAATTCGAACGGACCTAGCGGCGTGTGGAATCGATATTCAAGTTTTGGAGCGTCGAAGATGATTACTGGGGACGCTGGGAGGCCTTTAAATATGGAATAACTGCGGCCGGCGCTACGTGCTAACCAAATTTACCCCGCCCCCGCCCCGTCCTCCCCCCTCCTGTCGGCCTCCCTTACCCCCTCACCCCCGCTTACGCACTCGCGACATGTGTGTATCGTCATCAATACTACCACCATCATCGCGACGACTGAAAAGCTCGAGATGACCGCGGACAACGTCGGGGCGACAACATCAGGATGCATTCCCTTGGCGAACACCTCCAGGGCCGACCTGCAAGTTCGGATCAGCCTGGAGGGGCACAGCGCGTTCTCCATTCGCGAAACGGAGCAATTTCTAAGTGTGAGCTGACCACTATGAGGGGAAACAAGAAAACGAAAACAATTATCAGATTTATTGTACATATTATATGGACTTCTGTAGTGGAGGCCGGTTTCATGAGAGCACGCATGCGGAAGAAAGTACGCCTACATATACTTCTACGGAAATTGCTATCGGGTACAAATAATAAAGTATACCGATACCTGGTAAAAATAAAACATGTACCGTAACCTGCAGCAGTATAGGGGTGAAAGAAAACATACCAGGTAGGTTCCAGCGCCACCACAACCAGTTCGTATGAACCTTGCATCGCGTGGCGCTTGTTTGATTCGGTATCGCCGAGCAACAATGTGGGCGGAGCACAAGAGGCCGAGGGTGTACAGGAGCCGTGCTAATAGCAAGCCTTTTCATGGTTCCGAACCGCGCCACGGTATCATACGATTGTTTCTCCTTGACTATTAATAGTCCCACGACTCGGATTGGTTCGGTGCTGAAGATCAAATTCTACAACGGCCCGGTTCGGTTTGGTTTGGTTCGGGTCGGGTCGGATCGGTTCGGTTAGATACACACCTATTAAAATGACAAGGAAGTCTGATTCCGAGTACCTTAGTTTCTTCCCTAAAACCCGGGTGTAGCACCGGCAACTCGCATAATTATCCAACTCCCAAGTAGGTTCGTCCTCAAAACGTTGGTGTAGGCAACAATGCCAAACGAATACCCTACTATAATTCCAAGTGGTTTTGGCCCTGAAACGCGGGTAGACCACCGCAAAACGCGTTATTTTCTAACTCCAAGTAGCTTCATCTGTGCAGAACGGCAAAAAAAAAATCCTACTGAAGCCCAAGTGGGTAGTGAGTAGCTGCAGCATGGCTCGCCGATGGCTAAAGAAGACGAGTAAGTGTCAACCGGTCTATTTTACCTGGTACACGTCCAAAAATAAACCCTCGTGCTTCGTACTCATCGCCAAGCTATTGGAAACCGTAGCTACATCTTTTGGAAAGGAAACTGCTTGGAGTTCGTAGAGAAAGAAGCTTTTTGCTGGGTTGCACCCACCCGCGTTTGGGGGGGAAGTTGCTTGGAGTTAGACAGCGCTTTAGTGCAGTGCTGCACGGGCGATTTGGGGACAAAACACTTACCAGGTATAATTTGAGTACCAGGTACCAGGTAGGATTTGTTTTGCAGCTCGCCACCCTCTTATTTGGTTGAAAGGTACCGTTCTTGGAATCAAAGCTGGGCATTGTGTTTGCTGTACTTATCGCACCCGCGATTTGTGGACGAATGTACTCAGAGCTCGAGAAGGAATGCGTTGTTACAGTACTGTGGTTCTGCGCCCGCTTCTTTGGGGACAAAGCGTTTGTGGAATTGAGGTAGGACATGTTTTTCGGTTCTGCACGTGCTTTTTGGGGGACAAGACGGTTGGGATTTTGAGGAGGGCAGAGCTATTGGACGTTTTTGAGCAAGACACCGTTTGCTTTACAGCGCCGTCGTTTTGTGAAAACATTATAAGTAGGATTTTTTTGTGCGGTACTACACGGGCGTGTTGGGGGCAAAACTACGGGGAGCAGGACACTTTTCGCCTCACAGCGCCGGGGGTTTGGGGACGAGACTATTATTATTATTTTTGTTTTTTTGCCGCGAAAGGGGTAAGGGTGGCAGTAGAAGGTGGGTCACGCCTAGAGATGGGCACCGGATGGAAAATAACCCGGTTAACCGCGTTTTTTGGAAACCCAGCAGGCATGTGCGATTACTCGGTTTGTCGAAACAAGAACTGGCAGTCTTGGAGGCACAGCTAACCGGATAACCGGTTAAACCGGATAACCGGTTGAACCGGATAAAAACGCCGGGTTTAACCATTTGCCGGTTGAACCGGAAAGTCGGTTGACTAAGTTAACACTAAAACGTGCTTGCAGCAGTGAATAGCGGGTTAATAAACATGACAGCGTGAAGGTTGGTTGATCCAAAGTCGATTGTACCTATTAAATAGTCTAGGACATTGCACTACAACCTGGCATAAAGTGGATTGTGCGGGATAATCGACGTTGGGTCACCCCCTCCACACCCCACTAGGGTTATAACTAGAGCTGTGAGTCGGCAGGATTCGCCTCCAATCTAATAAGTAATCGGTAGGTCCCGTTAACTGATCAGCTGACTTTAGTCGGCAAGTCGGCTGGCAAACCCAGCTGATGGCCAACCGATTGGCCGACGTAACTCAGGCGAGCGAAGCCAGCCTGTTAGCTTCCCCCGGCCGGGGAGGGGGCAGGCGCCCAAAAAGGAAAACATGCGTCCCACATTGTGCAACCCCTCCTGCATGTTTGGAAACAAAATAAGTCGGGTAGTCGGCACCTTCGGGAAACGACTAATTACTAGTCCGACTAAAAAGTAGTTGGTGACTCAAGTCGTGACAACTCACAGCTTTAGTTACGACACAAGTCAGCGTGGTCGCCGTGTTGCCGTTCGCACTGTAGGCTGAATGAAGTAAATGCTTGCAGGAGTAGCCGTTGCACAGTTATAGTGATATATGTCAATACTGGTCACTTCACCGCAAGAGGACGTTGATCACGTTGTCGTTGTCAAGGGCGAAGGTTTTTAGAGTGTGCTGTTGGATGGCATCCAGCGGCTACATAATCGTGCTGTTGCGGATATGTCTCGGGATTATTATATTGTTTACTGTTGGAGAGTTTCGTACAATGCAGTCTGTGTGTTGAATGTTTTGTCCCGTTTTCAACCCAGCTCAACTGGCGGAGGTTATTTTACACTTACACGATTTTTACATAACCCGCGTTCACAGGTAATTTCCGTTCTCTCCCCGGTCCATGCCTCCATTCAACTGTTACATTGCGCAGGATTGATAGTTCCGAGTTTAGCGGAGGTTATAGGTCGTGTCATGTGGACTATCAAGCAGGGCGACCGTTGGTGCTCGTACTCACCGCACGGCGGTAGACGTGGCGATGATTTTAGGAGCTTCGGGAGCATGGGGTGCGGTGGTTTTGATGCAACCTGACGTCGTTCTCTACCATAGCAAGGACATTTTCAACTAATTAATCAAAACGCGAGACAAATCCCCCTCGAAGAGACGCTGTATTTGGGAACGGAACCAAGCACGCACTTGTGGGTACACCACAAGGTGCCGCTTGACGAAAACTGACCTGGTTTTCAATGTTATGGTTGCTTTACCACTTATAAACGGGCTTAACGGTTCTCGGTTAACCGGTTAAAACCAGCTGGAAAAAACGCTCAAACCGGTTCTATTTTTTCAAGAATAACGCCTCCTATCCGGTTTTCAGCTCTTCGAAAATGCCGTCCGGTGCCCATCTCTAGTCACGCCGTCCTTAATCCCTCACCCTCGTGGCTTCAAATGCGGGCGGCCGCCCCCCCCCCCCCCACCCCGCCTCGGCGCTCCTATCCGTGCCCCCACCCAGGCTTCTCATACCCTCATCGCTCACAACAACGATTGCTCCTCCCTCGCTGCTGCTGCCCCTCCTCCTTACCCCACCGACCACCCACTACGACCGCTTTTGCAGGTTAAGAGGGGACAGGTCGGGGGCGTTTGGGTGGCCTACCACCCCGTCACAGCATCGACGGCCGCATCCCGGCACATTGCTTGCGTAACTCTTTCCGTCGACGGCTGCGACGGTTCGGTCGCGGTGGCTGTGAGCGGCACCACGGCCCCGCCCCCCCCTACCCACCCGCCCCCGCCGCCCTCCCCCCGACACAGGTGGAACTTCTCTGCTTGGAGTTTATTACGACGGAAACGCATTGAACCGGAGCAGGGTGAGGATGTGGACGGGGGTTGGGGTGGGGAAAGCGATGGGGGAGGGGGAGCGGCGGGGGGTGAAGGAGGGAGTGGGGACGGGGGAGGGGGCCGGGGTGGGGTCAGGGGTGGCCAAGGGCAACCTTTAATGTTCAACGACGTTGGCTTGAACCAGTGGGTCGACGCGGTCTGCCGTGTGGCCAACGGCAGTGACAGGGATAAAAAGTGAGCACAGAAATCGAGTATGAAAAAAAGTGAAATGCCGAACACTCGGTCGTCGCGAGTGTCGGCTATATAGTACTAGCAGGAGTATCTTATCCTTTGTTATACTTTGTCATTGGACTTTGGAAGCAAACAGGACAACATGCACCTACCATATACAAACCCTACTATTCAATGAAAACGACAATAAAAAGTTGCCGACGACGTAGCCGGCACAGAACCGGAGCAGATCGGATCATAAACGGATGACCGCCAGGACCAACGCTGTCTGGCAGAGCACAGTACGCCGGAAAACACCCGTCCCCGCTCCCCCCCCCCCCAACACGGGTCCCGCATCTGACCCCTCCGCGCAGATTCCAGGTGGTAGTGGGGCTCAGGAGGGGTTCCGCGTCGGGGCTACGCGTTGCCGCTATCGTGGGCACTGTCGTGGTGAGTTGGTGCACCGCCGGCAGACCGTAATTTTCCTGCATGGGTTGTGCGACCATTTTTTGTAGCTTTTTGCTTGTTTGTGTGGCGGTAGATACTTTGTTTGATGTTTTTTCGAGAGTAGGAGACTGCCTCTGGGTTGGTTTTCCGAAAGCGTGCTACGATAGGTAGGCACCACTTTTGGCTGTTTTTTGCTTCTGAAAGACGGACCGGACCGCCTTAACGTGAATTCGTCCGGAATGCTATTTTTGTTTTGCACTACTAATGCATGAGATACTCCTGGTTGCACTTTCATGTGAGGAGCCTCAGGAAATAAACGTTATTGAACCTCTGGCGCAGCATGTGTCTGACGACGGTACCAGAGGGTTGGGTGGGTATTGGTTCTGGCGCTTTATAGTTATCGCGATTGTTTTGCCGTGCAATGTGGTGCAGAACTAACCTGTACATGGATCACGCATATATATTGTTGTGTATGGACGGAATGTAAGGTCATTTTTCTCTTATATATCAATGTGTGCCGTACCCTATGTGTTGGCATGTTTTAGGGTTTCTTTTGCGTGCCACGGCTCACGAGGACGCCAGCTTCCGCCACCCTCGCTCGGCCAATACGCGCCGAACCGCGACCGAAATCGACAGCCCGGACCTCTCTGACTCCAATAGACTGGTGCTGGGCGGCAGGGTCGTAGCGTTGTGTTTTCTGCACGGAGTAAGTTGCTTTTGGGAGGCTTTGCTCTCACGACCGGAAACTAAAACTTATCTAGATATCACGATGTATACCAACATGGACATAAATATAATGACAGTTTAAGTACTAACATGAAATTCAAACGATCCTCACTAGAGTGGCACTTTACAGCGGCATACAGCAGCAGCTCGTCAGGTAGGGCATCGCAGGCTCCGATCTAAGCATAGAGTTGCAGGCTGCTGCTGCTAAGGGGCTGGGCTGCTGCTGGACGTGTGGTGTGTCTGGTGTGGCTATGCGCTCCGGCTCTGCACCCGGTGCTTTTTGCGTGTGCTGCTGCACACGCCTAGAGAAGTTCGGGGAGTGTGTGCTAAAGTGTCCCCGCAAAATAGAGCCGGTGCGCGCGCCTTTGCGGGCCGAGCGCGCGGGCCGTCGGTGCCGGGCGGGCGCGGGGGTGGGCGGGTCGTGCTCCGTCTGCCCCGCCGCCGGTCCCCGTCTCAGAGCTTTTGGGGCTGGGCGCGCGGCCAGGCCGAAAGCGCCCCGAAAGCCGAAAGCAAGAAAAGTAGCAACGTCGTAATGGGTAGTATGTGGTAGTCTTTTCTGGGTGGCATACGGTGTAGTCGACTTTCAGACGCGATTATTGAGACGTATGTACCGGTATGGGCCTGGCACGTCGTAGGCTGACTCCTGATTTCACTTTTCAATTTTTTTCCTAGCGGAGGCATGAATTGTTTCAGCTATAATGAACAAATTCACATTTTATGCAGCATCGAGCCTGCAATAAGGCCAAATTCAATTAACCAATAAACAACGTTGCAAGTCTATCATATCGGGTATATTTACACAACAACAAGCAAGCGTCAGGAAGGATGCTGGGGATAGAGCATGGAGTGTTCTTGTCCTGATACGGTATACTTCGAGGTATTAAATTATTTTCGATATTAGAGGGAGACGATACTGTTCCGGTATTATTTACATGACATATGTGTGTTCGGCATCTTAATTCTCAGTATGAACCGAATTATCGTACGATCTCTTTGTTGGAGGTCGTCCCAAAAACGTCTACCCGTTCTGTGACGTTGTACCAGGTATTAATACGATATCAGTTGCGATCTTCACTCTTTGTTCCTTTTGGAGACGACCGCTTGGATACCCCACCACCCTCCTCCCCCATTTTCCTATCACCTTCCTCCTGTCTCTCCCCCGCCCTTTCTCCCCCCCCCCCGTCTCTCACCCTCCCCTTTCGTTCCGTTTCCCTCTCCCCCGCCCCCCCTCTCCTCCCTCCCCCTCTCCCCCCCCCCCGTTTCTGCCTCCCCCCCGGCTCTCTCCTCCCCCCCCTCGCCCTTTCCCCCCCCCCCCTTCCCCTCTCCTCTTGCCTCCCCTCCCCCTCTCCCCTTCCCCTCCCCCCTGTCCCCCCCCTCCCTCTCCCCCCCTGTTCTCTCCCGTCCCCCCTTCCCCCCCCCTCCTTCCTTCTTTTTCATCTCCCCTCTCCCCCCCCTCCCCTCCCCCCCCCTCTTCACGGCAACGTAACGGCTGCCTACATACAGGTGGGCGCCAACTCGAGTGTTGCCTTCCCGATTAAGATGGCGGCAAGCGAGGCGGGGGTGCATGTTTTTTTTATGCTTTTTATCGACGAGGACGCGGACTACACGACGATGTTGCCCGTCGCAATGCTAGTAAGCCAGGTGATTCTTTAGTTAATTCCGCCCCAGGAGTTAGAGGCAGTTCGCGCTGACAGCTGCAGTAGCGGTTAATAGCAGTGGGGATCGACCAGACGGCTCTCCGATGGGCTGAGGGACACAGTCGTCTGTCTTCTTTTGCACTCTCTCACGCATTCGTTACATCTTAACGTGAATTTGGTTTCGGAGGCTAAGCTTGGGGAGGCCGGCCTGGCGGGCGCGGGGCGGGAGGGAGGGAGAGGGGCTGGCGTACAGACTCGACGCGGGTTTGTCGGCTGATTGAGTTTTGCTTTGAAAAATAGTGAACGTCATAGTCTCTTTATTGCGCGGAAGCGAAATGTTTAGGTTGTACATGGGGAAGTGTACTCGTACCAATTTTTTTATGTTATTGGACACTTCTTCCTTGGAAACGTTCTGTTTTGGGAGAGCGTCGGGTTTTTTTCGTTTCCACTTGTAGGTGTTATTTCTTGCGGCGGCATTCTGTAATAACTTATTCTAAGCACGGATACACATGAGCATATGCATAGATACAGACAGGTACCAGTTGTTTTTTTTTAAGCTGAACACTTGAAAGCTTTTCGGCGAATAATGTTTTTGTGAGCAAGGACTTGTCGGGTAGCATGTATATGCTGCTGCTGTTTACAGCTTTTGAATCTACTCTTCTCAACGCTAGTTCTTCCCTCCGGCCCCGCCCTCGCGCTCCTCCCTCCATATTTTCGTCGTCGCAGCAGGCCTGCGCTGCACCTCGGGGCGATGTCCCGGCGCCGATGTCAACCACAACTCGCCCCATCGAGATGCCTGTGAAGCTCAGCCCTAACATGTATTTCTCCTCAACTTTGGAGACGCTCCGACACCGATTGGAGTACCCCGACCCGAACTTCGCTCCACCTTCGAGGCACCCCCTCGACATGGGCGGTAGTAGCAGTGGTAGCGTTGCCCAAGACGGAACCATCAGCAGCAGCAGCTTCTGGGAACTCAGCAGCAGTAGCAGCGATGGTAGCGACGGCGATGATAACGGCGATGGCGATGGTGGCGCAAGAGTTGACGGCGGCAATAGAGGTGGTGGTGGTAGTCGTGACAGTCGCTGCTTCGTTCAGTCCCCTTCAGCCGCAACTTTCGCGCAGTTGTGGCTAGCTGCGTTAGATGGTAGTGCAGACGAGAACGGCGATGGCAGTAGCAGCTGTTGCGAGGTTGTCGGCAAGGGTGGTGACGGTGATGGCCGGGAAAGAGGCGGCGGCGGTGGTAGAATTTCCGCTGGCGGCAGTGGTACCAGAAGCGGCGGCGATTGTGGTGGCGCCGTCCCGCTCGCGGCAACGGCACCAGAGTTAATGGAGACAGTTGGCGCGCCAATGTTGAACACCAAATGCAACCTTGCCGGAGAAACCTTCACCCGAAACCACTGCAGTGGTGGTAACAGCAGCGACAGCGGTGGTGACAGGGCCGGCGGTCGCGTCAGTAGCAGGGGTGGCGTCTGTGGCGGGCGTGGTGGTGGTGGTGGAGGAGGCGGTGGTGATGGTGGGGGCGGGGGCGGTGGTGACCGAGACGGCGACAGCGAAAACAGCAGGGTTTGTGTTGGCGGTGTTGGCGGCGGAGATGGTGGTGGCAGCGATAGAGGTGATCGGGATGGCGCTGTAGATGGGCGGTGGTGTGGAGACGGGTTTCGGTGGTGTGGTGGCGGTGGTGGTGATAATAGCGGTGATCGCAATGGAGGTGGCGGTGGCGGTGTCGGCGGAAGTGGTAGTGGCGGCCCCTGCGATAGCGAGAACGAGAGCTGCAGTAAGCGCCAGTCGACGTCGGCACCGTCGACGACCTCACACACTGGCGCTAAACGAGACCGGGAAGGGGATGACGCAGACGACGAGTGCAGCGGCAGCGAAGACAGCGATTGTGAAAGATCTGCATGGTCAGATGGCGGAGAGGGAAGCAGCAGAAACAACAGCAGTAGCAGCTCCCAAAGTAGCGATTCCGGCCATCGCCCGGCTCGAAAGAAGTTGCGATCGTCGCCTGCGCCGAACGGCATCACTACTGGTCAGCAACTACCTCCCGCGCCATCACCGGTGCCGATGCCTATGCCGATGGTACAGGAGGAGGAAGAGGAGGAGGATGACGAAGGAGCGATGAACTGCAAGGCCGATGACGACGAGTTGTAGGAAGTGACGGGAGGAGGCTACCTGCCTATTTTCTGTCCCGTTGTCGGTGGCGGCGAGCATTATGGTGCTGACGATATCATGTGGTATCATTGCAGAAGAATAAGGCTCCGTTATATCGCCAGTTTATGTGCTCCGGGAAGGGGATAAGGAGGCGATAAAATAAATACCTGTTGCATTCCAAAATCTGGCAGGCAATGACAAAAAAGACAACGTAATGTTTGCGTCTAATGAATTGCTGTTTCTTGCTGCGATGGGTTGACCACAAGGCCAAGTGTGGGAGGACGAGACCACGCGCCTGATGCCAATGTTCCACAACAATGTTCGTTCGTTCGTTTGTTCGTTCGTTCGTTTGTGTCCGCTTCTTAATAGTTCATTCCTAGGGCATCCCAATCCGATATTTGATTGTCGATCCCGGCCACCCTGCAAAGCAATTGTCAACAACAATGGCCGTTTTTCATCACGCCACTGACCCTCACGAAGTTTCAGCTCTATTGGCGCCGCCTATGTCGTAGCAGTCGTTGATTTGGCAGCTTGTGATCCTTCTCGGGTTCTCCGTGCACGGAGATATACACAAGAAACGTACCTGGTACCTGGTATATTATTAATAGTGGCAATTACCTTCCCTCCCCCTCCTGTAGTGGCTTGCTCGCTTCACAACCGTCACAAATGGACCGGGCTATATTTCCCCCGAGACAATGCAACCACCTCTACATTGGCACTCTGCGGGAAATCGACCATGGTACCTTCACTGCCGCGGGGACACCATCCGCAGCCTGTCGTTCGTCCCTCGTCATCCCAAAAATGGAACAGGCGACCTGTACCAAAAACTACCCTAAAAAGTAATAACAGCTGGTAAGCCAGTACAGCAGTAATGAATTTTCTGGAAGTATAGTCTAGTAGTACGGGTACAGTTGTTATTTTTCAACCAGACCATCGAACGCCCGCTACATCTACTACATAACTTGTCGAGACGTAGAGTCAGGAGCAACGCAGCACACTAGACACTTGGAGGTACTGCTCAAACACCTGCGGCTCTGCTCCACGGCAGGCTACTTAAACACAACCCTTGCCTCAGGTGAACCGCTTTCGGAGAGGCAACGCATGACGACGGCAACCGAAAAGCTAGAATGAAAATGCGGGAAGAGGACACGCCGATGTATGGGGTCGCGTGCTGGGTGATATTGTTCGTATCTCGGCCAGCAGCAGCAGCAGCAGCCAAGTTCCGACGGAGGACGAACGATTCGCCCAACTATTGCCGAAAAAAGGGACAAGTTTCCGAGACGGGGGGCGGATCGATTAATCGGAGTCATTGATCAACGACCCAAACCTCGCTGTTTTATAAAAATATTTCAAGGACGTCAGCCGTGAGTTCGGCGAATACTCGCTGTTTTGTGTGTTTTGAAGCACCCAAAGAAGCACGGAATCACGGGGGCGCAGGTTTGTTTTGTCATTCATGGCTTGTTCTCCCCGCCTCTTGTTCTCTTCCAATCATCGATCGTGTCTGTTTCCGTGGTGCTGGCAAGAGCATGCGTCCCTTCGCTGCCGACGTTCTCTTCCGGTCGCCAACAGTACAGTATTATACCTATTTTGCGACATCGGATGAGAGCAACCCTAAGCTTTACTTCGATATAATCGGGACAACATTAGACACGCTCCAAAAACATTTTGCACAGACATCATTATTGTTGTTGTGTTGGATCTGTATGAAAACAGCAACAACTGCTTTGAGGGTGTTCACCGCCGCCTCTCTTCGCTTAGTGGTTGTTTTTGGGGTTGTGTGTACGTGTGTACTATGTACCAGGCAACAGTTTTTTTCCAAAAAACTATCCAAATACGTCAGCTGTGAGTTCGATTGCCGCTGAATGGTCGATACACATATTTGCAAGCTGCGTGATTCTTTGGCGTATTGTGCGTTTTACTGCACATATTATACTGTACGTCGTGTTGTTAGATACTTCTCGAAGTATGATATAACGCGTGTCAGCCTCGTTTTTGGTAGCAAGGACCATATTTTTTTCTTTGAGTTTGTTTTCGGCTTTTACCGCTGTTGCTATGTGTGCACTCCTCATAAAAGTGCTACCTGGTACCAGGTATGTTCCGCTCTGTTGCTGCTGTTGCTGCTGCTACTTCAACCTCTACTTCCAGCCCCTACTACTTCTGTTTGATGCTGACACGACCGCCATCCTGCCTACCCCCTCTGGTGTTCACGCCACGCTCGAAGCAGCGACAGGATGATGCCCCTGCTTCCTTCTCCCATCTGCGTAGGCCGTCCAGCACATTTAAATCAACAAAAAAGTGGCTCATCCCGACGAAAACATAGACACGAACCGACGGAATCCCGCACTGTACGCCAAAATCGTCTTTCCCTCTGCTGCTGCCGAGGTAAGCCTTCTATTTTGCGTGACCCTGACTATCTATGACAACTCCCAAGGAAGGCCTTGTACAATGGATTGATTGTTCGGTGCGGCACTGCTGTCGGTGCAACATTATGGCCGCTTGTACCAAGTCCCACAGGCCGTTCTTGTACGAGGATACATATATTGTATATTATATATGTCCTCAGTTAAATCTTGACACCTAAAGTCAACGTGGTTATAGCCCGCGGAGACGCACTGGTCGCGTGCCTTGACACGGGACACGGATTCCATCACAAGGTTTTTTAACTCTTGCGAGAAGCGTCTTAGCCTCTGTGCGAGGTATGGACGAATCAATAGCCTCATTTTCGTTAGTTGTAAGTTTCCAATAGCCGCGTCTTCGATCCCCCTTATGATTCCTGGATGTTTCGTTGACGTCCGCCAGTGGTCGCATGGGATCTGCGTCTACGACTATATACCTGAGTGGGCTAATGTTATGGAGTACTCTACATATACAAGTGTAACATATAGATAATACGTGAGAGGATGCCAGCTGCCTCATGAGCAGCAGAACGTATCATGTCCTAGCTCTCTGTATGGGGATCGGCAAATAATAATATTACTGGTGATGATGCTTCATGAAAGCATCGCACATCCGGTCGGTGAGTCTTTTGGCCTGTTGTGCTCTGGGACTTGTACGATACCTGTGGTCTTACGTGATGCTTTGGAGAACATAAACGAATAATGGAGAATCGGTGGTGTTGCCCCCCGACGATATAACAGCGTATGTAAATGCCTGTTCAGAGTCCCCTGGCGACCACATGCCGTTCCGTTGTAAATCGAATATCCTCCCGTAGAGAGGTAGTATCTCTCCTGTGATCCTCTGCCAAGCATTTTTTCCCTTCCCTACATCTTTTTTCATTCTAGGTACTACCGATACAGCCTATCTTAGTCCTCATCAGCATTCCATTCCCAGGTCGTTGGCCGCAGTCTTCCTGCTTCTATCTCCCTTTCACTCACGGCCTGGCGGCCTCCCAGGGCTAATTTGCACCTGTGCACTCGCCGCGAAATCGCGACCTGGGTGGCCAAGGAGATGACTCTGAAAGAGGCATTTTCCTTGCAGACGCCTTTTTTTTCGCGCTAGGGACGTTCATTCCGTCCCTCCGACGATGCTGGCCGCTATCTGGTCGCCCAGGTCTCTGTCTTCCTTGTTAGAGGCGCCAAAAGCTTTCCACCTCGACACCTCGGGCAGGGTGGCGAGATTGTAGCTGCGCTCGTCGAAGGACACCTGCCCCGGACGAACACAACATGATACCACACGATAAGCCATGGAATGGAGGTGGGCGACCTACCCGGCGCCGACATCCTGCGTCCCCACCCGTCACCTGCACAGATGTAGTTATGAAGATACACTTTATGTATGTATGAAAATGCTGTATGAATTGTATGAAGATACTCTATGAAAATACTGCTGTATAGACTACATGTGTATGAAGATAGTGTGTGAAGATATGAAGTCGAAACTCGAAACGGCAAAAAAAAAACGGTTACAAAAAAATGAAAAGCCCACACAACACACAACAACCTCCTACGAGTACACTACGAGCACGAGCGCGTGTTCAGTACGCGGGTTATACCAAACACATATCATACGGGGCCGTTTCCATTTTTTTCCCGTTAAACGGTTATCATAGGATATCGATTGGCCAGACACCACGCCAGCGCAGAGGTGTCCCACACCCCCACACCCGCCACAACACAGCTGAGCGGCTACGAGCGCAACGAACTGCAAGACGCATATATCACCATCGGACCATCATCGTCGTCACAGCATGCAGGAATCATCGGAGCACAGCCAGCAGTTGCAGTGAGACAAACACATCCGCCCACGCTCTCGCGCTCTCACATTCGGTCAACAGCTACGATAGCTCTTGTTGCCTTTTAGACTGCACACTTGCCGTGTTGTAGAAGTTTTCGTCACAAAAAAATTGCGGCACGTTTTGCCGCATGTCATGCCATTAGGGCTTACCGTTGTGGATTAAATATAAAGAACGTTAATATTCAATTTTTATATCCATAACGTCACTTATATTTCCGTCCATTATGGTGCTTACCTTCACTCGTACGGACGATTTTTTGTCGTGGCAATTGGCGGGTGGTGCCTCTAGTTTGTACATGTGTACGACGTGGCTTCCGTAACCGGTCTCTGTTCCTCCTCGCCGAGCACGTGGCGTTTAGGGCGCAGGGTTCAAGCAAAATGCTAGCACAGCCTGCCCGAGAGTCCGATCGCTGCCAGCTTTCCAGCCGGCCCATCAGGAACAGACTAATCCGCTGGTTGTTGTTGTTGAAGTGAACGTGTCCGTACGGTTTTTGCCGAATAATATGGTTGATGTTGGTTGACAACTACGTACACCATCCCCCCCCGTCTGACGGTTATCGATTGCGTACATCATCCTCCCCCAATGCCTTGCCTTTGCGTTGCTACCCCTGCCTTGCCCTCTGCTGCCTTTTACGTACGAGCAGGCGGGTGCGGCACAGAGGGAGCCCTGCCGGCGTCGCGGACCCGTATCTGTGGCAGTTTCTCTATCGTCGACATGTTTTGAGGGTGAGTGAGTGTGGTACTCTGTACATCTACTACACCAAAAGTAGATTAGTCTGCGCGTACACGCGATCTGTCCCTGAACTTCGCCAATGTCGGTCTCCATTCAAAACCGAACAATGCACGGGAAGAAGCAGGAACCGCGAGGTGTCGTTGGGCGGTGTACTCGTAGAGTATACAGTATACAAATCCGCGCGCTTCCGCAGCGAACGATCTTAGCGATCTCGTTATGGGACCCTTTCATCAACGATGCGCAGTAACATACCCATATGGCCTTGGCATTTTATTGCACTGCCATGCCACCGCCGCCCGCCATGGTACCGCCATGAAGTATCTTGGCGGGCGGCAGTGTCATGGCGACGCGCCTTGGCACGCGCCCTATAGCAGCAGTGTCATGACAATTCCATGGCGACACCACCATGGATGGCACACCACAAGGATTCACTGCCGGCGTAGATGGGTTGCCGTGGCTGTACTGGCACCATTATTTCCCACAACGATGCACTTTTGTTACTACCCGGCGTTTCCGTGGCCCTACCGTGGCGCTACGTTCCATGGGCTTTCATGTCAATAAGTGGCTGTGCTGTCATCGCCCTTTCTTTCCCCTCAACGTTGCTTGCTCCACCATCCAACGTCGATAGTGTTGTTAGTTCATGCCGTGCGTCGCGCCATTTGTATTTTTTTTCGTTGTTGGTGTAGTCTATGCCGTTGTTGCGCCGTCCTCGAGAGTACGCCGTAGGTACAAATAGCATTGATTGGTAAACTACTTCAGTACTCGTAGCAATTGCAACATTGGGCATCGTTCTTTCTGTACAAAAGGTTAAAACCCCGAGCCGGAACGTACTTTCTTTCTTGATCGGCAGGAGATCGCGGCTGGACAGGCCGAAGTGGGAGGAGACGGCACAGTCCCACCGCTTTTGCCTTCAAAGGTGATTACGTTTGTTTGGTGTGCTCATACCGCTACGCATCAGCCCTCGGCTTGCATCCGCTTCCGCCTGTCGTTGTTATTGTTGTTGTTGCTGTTGTTGTTGTTGTTGTTGTTGTTGTTGTTGTTGTTGTTGTTGCTGTTGTTGTTTGTTGTTGTTTGTTGTTGTTGTTGTCAATGTTGTTTTTGTTACCGCTACTGCAAAAACCTACACTAATTCCAAGTATTCCACACGTCAGGCAGATCAGTGATCCCCGCTTGATGGATTCGGTCTTTGAGGGGAAGATCTCATGGTCCAGATCTTTGAGGGGGAATATCTGTGCTGTCTAGATCTCTGAGGGGAAGATCTGTACGGTCTAGAACTTTGAGGGAAGATTTGTATGGCCTAGATGTTTTAGGGGAAGATCTGTACGGTCTAGATCTTTGAGGGAAGACCTATATGGTCCAGATCTTTCAGGGAAGATCAGTGTGGTCTAGATATTTCAGGGAGAGATCTGTACGGTCTAGATCTTTGAGGGAAGACCTATGTGGTCTAGATCGTTCAGGGAAGATCTGTATGGTCTAGATATTTCAGGGAAAGGTCTGTACGGTCTAGATCTTTGAGGGGAAGATCTGTACGGTCTAGATATTTCAGGGAAGATCTTACGGTCTAAATCTTTGAGGGAAGACCTGTGTGATCTGGATATTTGAAGGTATCTGTACGACGTAGCTCACGTTACCGGGTGGGAGCCGTACGATTTGCATGATCTGTACCTCGTGTTACCGGGTGGTACCCGTGCGATCTACACGATCCGGCACACGTTTCCAGGGTTGGATGCAAGTATGTACTTTCTACGTACAGATCGCGCACAACACCCCACAAAAAACTTTACATCTGACACAGGATCGATCTACACTGCGGACGATCTAGATTATCTACGTACATGATCTATATCGCGATCTGCCCAAGGTGTGAAGCATTCTCGCCACAAAAACCGCGAGGAGTGCAGGAGTGCAGTTCTAAAGGCGTGAGTCACGGTAAAGGTCCACTACTTTTGCCCTGCAAGGTTGTTGGCTTGAGGATGTCTGTACCTTGACCCCCTGAAAAAAAACGATTTTTCGAGTAAAGCTGAAAATGTGCAGCAACTCTCGATGAACAGACTCCTCATGGTCTACTGCTGTAGGCATAAAAAATCGTTAAAATTGCGGAAAATGGATTGTATTTCGGACGATTTTGGGTTAGGGAGCTCCGTCGTTCATAACAACTTTTTTGCCAAAATTGCTACTTCTATCTTACAGTAGCACGCGTCTAAAATCGCCATAAGAATCTACGCTTTTCACGGACGGGTCGATTAATAGTCGGACCGGGTCGGATCGTGTAAAAAGGTGGTCCGACCCATAAGAGTTGGGTACACCACCTGATCCGACCCGACCCGACCTGACCCGACCCGACCCGACCCGACCCGACCCGACCCGACCCGACCCGACCCGACCCGACCCGACCCGACCCGACCCGACCCGACCCGACCCGACCCGACCCGACCCGACCCGACCCGACCCGACCCGACCCGACCCGACCCGACCCGACCCGACCCGACCCGACCCGACCCGACCTTTTAGATCTTCCAGATCCGACTCGCGGGCCGGTTCATGACGCGCAAACAAAAAGCTCGATAGCCCCGATGAAATACAGGAAAAGAAAAAACATCAATCTACAGGCTTCCCCTTCGAGATGTATGTGCTTCGGCTTCATATCCCCGGGGGGTGTCGCAAACTGAAAAGGGGGGGGGGGTCTTGAAAATGGAGAACATTCTTATTTTTTTAGCGAGTAACCGAACAAGTAACAACACCAACCAGCCCAAGGCGATATTGTTACAGCTCAGGTATCAACCAATCTACCAGCGGCGCAAAATTCTCGCCGAAAATAGGTCGCCCGAATTGTTCTTCAGACTGTTATTTTACCCCTACCGCCTGCCCGCCTCCTAATCAACAATTCCTCGCCTTTTTTTTTTCTTGCGCGTTTTGTTTGCAGCCCCTGCCCGACGTCGCCCAAACGTGGACCTACAAGATTCGGGAAACGTGTAAAACTGGCTCCTCCGTTTGTTTGTTTTTTTGCCCCGACCATCTTTCTCCGATCCGTCCTCCTTTTCTTGAAACCAACGACTGCTCGCTGTTTTTTTCTGTGCGTTTCCTCCCTCTTTCCAATCCCCGCCCGATGCATGCCGCCCCCACGTGGACGTACAGGATTCGGAAAACTTGTACTGGTTCGCGGTTGGGGCGCCGCCTTCAGCCCTGGGAATCAGCACCCGCAACAGAGCGTTGTGCCCGAGCAACCCCAACGAGAGCAACAGGCGTGCCGGCGGTATCGGAAACCGGGAAATTGTGACATTTTTCGGTGCGCGCTGCTTTGAAATCACTAGTATGGGTCTTTCTTCTACGAGTGAAGCCACTTCTCGCGGTAGGGCCGGGGAGGGGGCGCGTCAGGGTGACCCGCCCAACCCGGCCCGATAAAATCCCGTCAGTTTTTCGAACACCACCTCCTGACGCGTGCTGCGATGGGGAGGTATAGCACTTTTGGGATGGAGCATTCTCTGAATGACTGGGCTCCTTAACCAACAATTCGTCCCGGAATTCGACTATTTTTTGTGCCGTATGTGCTTCGTTTGTGTACTTAATTGATTGGCGAGTCTTCATTGGGATTCTGCAGCAGGTAATTACATTTTATTGTTTATCCCGAATCATTTTTTTTTTTTTTTCGTGAGGTATCGTTGGAAGTAATAGCGGTGCCGCCTCTGCCACCACCGCAGCACGCGTCTAATGGAAAGAACTCCACCCGAGTAGACTCGCGAGATTTTGATGATATCCTCCCGGCCTGACCTGACCTGACCTGACCTGACCTGACCTTACCCGACCCTACCCGCGCGTCGGGCGATGATCCATCCGTGAGAGAATCCCTGAAAGTCACGGAGGGCGTGCGTTCAACCGTGGCGGAATCGTGTGTCGGCGCTCGCTCCCGCGATCTTCTTGTCATTCAGATTCATGGCATCGACGTGATCAGAACAGCTTTTCGAATGCTGACGGCAGGAAAGCCGCAGATAGCAACGCCCGGCGCCATAGAATCTCCGGGGGGGGGGGGGGGGGTATTGGTACCGCGCGCGCCCCCCTCCCGGCGTGCTCCGTCTCGAAAGGGATTCGTTCGTGGTCAATGGTCGAAAGACTGACGCAAGCAGCCCAATATCGTCGGGAAAAGGAGGTCATTTTGCCCCCCCCAATATTTCTTCGTCTTTCACCTAGTCGTAGGACCATGCAATTGGTCGTCGGGCTGTGGTTTCATTTTTTTGTGTCAAACTCTGTGCCTAGGTCTGGGTCAGGTGCAGAGGCGTTCAAGTTAAGAGCCTCATAAAAGTTAAGGTGTCATGACACCAACATCACATAGGTACGGGAGGGGGGGGAGGAGGGGCGTTCTCATTTGTTGCTTGTCTTACTCATTTGACCGTTGACCACCCATCCCTGTCGAGACGGAGCACGAGCACGGGGGGGGGGGAGTTTGACTAATTTGCTCTAATTCGAAAGACATTTCGTAAATTTTCCATTTTTCGAGGGAGACGATGCCAAAAGCTTTATCTTAACACAGCCTCCTTTATTACTCACTTTTCCTGCGATAGGTGTTTTCTGCGGCCCGCGGTACTGCTATACACATGATGTCTTGACGAGTCGTAAATTGCCACCACCGCATTTTTTTCGTCGTGCAGATCAACCGTTGCTTAGGCACAACACACCATGTCAAGAAATTCTGCCGGCTCCGGGACCGCCGGAACCGGAGCAACCCTTTCAATCCAGGTGAGTTAACCGGCCGCGTGCACGTCGCGATAAAAACATGCCTCATCGAGACGCATGCTACGGTAGAGGTGTTACAAGGTATACCTCTTTTTAACGCGTGCTACAATAGAGGTACATTAAGGTATACCTCTTTTTGACGCGTGCTACGATAAAGGTATTAAGGTATACCTCTTCTTGACGCGTGCTACGATAGAGGTACATTAAGGTATACCTCTTTTTGACGCGTGCTACGATAAAGGTATTAAGGTATACCTCTTCTTGACGCGTGCTACGATAGAGGTACATTACGGTATACCTCTTTTTGACGCGTGCTACGATGGAGCTATTAAGGTATACCTCTTTTGGATGCGTGCTACGATAGAGGTATTAAGGTATACCTCTTTAATTGACGCGTGCTACGGTAGAGGTATTGAGGTATACCTCTTTTTGACGCGTGCTACGGTAGAGGCACATTAAGGTATACCTCTTTTTTGACTGAAATGGTTTCTGAATGACGAGCGGCATGCTCCCTTAACCCAAAAATCGGGGGAAAATTAATAGGCCAAATTTTTGGCATGATTCTCGTGTTGTGTACCTGGCCGCCATGGGACTTTTTCGTCCGGTAGCAGCGGTCTTGAGTTTTATCCAAATCAGTTTTTCGGGAGGGACATGTCTTAAGCTCCTAAAGTGAGGGGTAGTATTAGAAAAAAAGTGGCGCACCTCTATCGTCGAAGCACGCGTCTCAACGACTGTACCATTCATTACAGTGGTACAGTGGAATCATACCACGGTGATGGCAGGCCTTGTTTTTTTTTGTGCGTTTTCGGCACTTTTGTGGGAGGGGGTTGAACGTTTTTTTCCCTCAAGCGTGGGGCCATTGGTTAGCATGACCAATATCCCGAGAAGTAGACTTGCTTTTGGGACTGTTTAATAGCGCATCTAGGTCGTAGAGGTGTGTCGGTGTGTCGGTCGGTCCGCCGGCCGGGTTGCGCGAGCGAGCGAACGAATGAATGAATGCCTTGGAAGGCCATGCTCCGGGTGTGCTGGAAACATTGCGCTCCTCGCGTTGAGATTTCAGAAGATTGTTAGAATCTGCCTCACGCCACCTGCCCCGGGATGACTCAGTGTGCTCTGTACCTACGATACAGAAGTCGCATTTTTCGGCTGGGCTCGTTTCGTAAACGACGGACGGGCTTCCTTAACCCGAAATTGCGTGACTCTCACATTTATATTTTTCGGAAAATGTGTATTTTTTTCTTGGTCCATTACCTATATACTGTTCGCCGATGGGGTTGTTCATCGCACAGATTTTTTGTTTTCTTCTTTTTCGAAACAGCTTTTGAGGTGAGGTGCAGAGCCTCAGTCCCAGAAAACCAGGTGGTTCACCCCCACCGTATACCTGGCACGCGTCTACCACATACAGTAGATTTACCCTTCGTGGAACTTCACAGGCGAAGTTCACAAAAAAACAAACAAACAAACGAAAGCGGCAAGAAACAACGAACAGCGCTGATGGTCAGTCATTCATACCGGGTGAGGAAATGATCAGTCTTTTTCTTCCTCTTTCCGAACTACTGAAAAGACACAACGACAACAATACCAACAACAACAGCAACAACAACAACAACAACAACAACAACAAAAACAACAACAACAACATCAACAACAACAACAGCAACAACAACATCAGAAACAACAACAACGAATCTTACAAACACGCCCGCCGTCCGACACCACTACACCACTCACACTCTGCTGCACGATCACACCAGACCCGCGTGATCTTACAAGTTATTCTGCGCGTTTCATTCACGCTAGGTCTGCGTCCGACCGACCGCACTTAATTGCTTAAAGAAGAAAGAGCACATACTTGTGAATTATATACGCGCTTCGCGTTTATATTGTATGGAATAGGTGAAAGGGTCGGTCTGTAGAGTTATTCTAAAGGGGGCTTACGCTATTGGTCTGTATCTGTAAGCCTTATTTAAGGGGTGTTCATTCAGGTCCGATTGCTCCTGACAAATAACGCCTTCCATGTCTGAAGCCATTGGATTCTGCACTATTTCTGATAATATTATTTACCAAAGAAAGTAAAAAAAAACTCGTACCATTGTGTTATAAGGCTTAGTTTGGGTAAGCTATTGGTGAACCTTTGCAAGTGGTCGAACGGACTAATACCCCATTAATATAATACCTTAACAAATGGCGTCGTCGACAGACCATGGGCTTTTGGGGTCGTGGGTTCAAATCCCACCATGCACCATAATAATTTCTTTCAGACTTTCCCCATGTCGAACTTGAAAAATACTCTCCCTGGAATCCCCAGGGAATGAAAAGGCTTGAATATTGACAGGTCCGCCCGTATATGCGGCCGACTTGTTATCCCGCCGTTTCAGGGGGGGAGATTGTTATAAGGCTTAGTTTGGGTAAGCTATTGGTCAACCTGTGCAAGTGGTCAAACGGACTAATACCCCACTAATGCCTTGGCAATTGTTCGATCTCGTCGAGGATTTCATATATACGAATACGAATTTCGTCCTACCGTACCCATATGTGGGTGGTATGGTTGGAACAACAAGCGCTACACATCCATTATTGCCAAGATAACCAAATTGTGATGGAGCAAATAAAAAAATATATTCCGTATGTATTCGCCACCTGCATGTATATACGTCACAAGTCAGTGTGTTTTCTCCCGTGTATGCATGTGGTACTACGACGGCAGACCTTCTACACCAACAATGGCGTCGGCAGTGAGCGCTGCCGCACGCAGTGACCAAAACGGGGCACCAGGCGGGGCGGGGGCCCACGTTCGGCCAGAAGAGAGGATCAGGCAAGACAAAAAAAAAAAGAGCGGTGGCAGAAATCAGAAAAAGTGATGGCTTCGGTGCCTTATTTCTCGGTGTGGGGTCTGGCGAGAATAAAATGTGGGGCAGAAACGGCTGCAGCGCCCATTGTGTTGGTGCTGTGTTTTGGAAAGCAGAAGACCAAAACTACCGCAAGGGGGCCACTTTCGTGTGTTTTCGTTTTTTGCAGTGGCTTGTGGGGTAACTCGCGCGAGCGACTCCCTTCCTCCCCCCCCCACCCCCCGTTCCTATGCGGTCTTCAGCCTCCATGCTCTTTTAATTTTGTGATGGGAATCCGCAATGGGATGATGGTTAGCTACGCTGCGCCAGAAACGGGGGATATTGTTAATAATACCACCATTTTGCACTACCAGGCTTGAGCTATCATGCTCGCACGATGACCTCCCTACCCCACCGACGAAAGTATTTTGGGCGATCTTTTGTTTGGGCGCAGCGGAGCTAGCGATTCCATTTGGCGGATCCACACCGCACAGACTGAAAAAAATAGCGCGAAAGCTAAGGCCGCAAAATAACGGGGGGGGGGGGGGGAGGAGGGGCGGGGTCACTAGCATGAGTGACCCCGAGCCCCTTGCAAAACAAAGCTCGAAAAGTGACCCCCCCCCCCTGCCGATACTATTTTCTAGTTAATGTGTCCCCTGTTTGTGGAGGCTGTGCCGTCTGTTGCGAACCAAGACGACTCCCTCCTGTTCTCTTGGTCGAGATACACGGTGGCGGTGGCGGTCCATCGAGAGATTTGCGACGAGAATTTTTTTAGGGCGATCAAGCGGGAAACGCCGTTCGCATTGCGATCACGACTGTTTTTTTTGTGTACGGTACACATAACCCAACAACATGGGAGAGGTGCTGACATTTTTTCAAGAATCCGTACGGTAAGTATCGTGTTACTTTGTTCAAGACGCGGTCAGGTCATTGATTTCCAGCTCCAAAAGAAGACGATATTTTACTACTTCATTCAAATTTGAGACATTTAATTAAGTTCCTCTTAAGTCCTAAGCCCTCCTCAACAGTATATCGTTGGAATACTAACAATAAGATATATTAGGCTCGTAACATTATAAAAATTATTTGTATTTTTTTCTTCAAGTTTTTAGGAGGGGGGGGGGAAGCGGGGACGCGTGGTACAATAGAAGTGCAAAATTTGGGAGCTTAAGATGACCTCTCCCAAAAACCGATTTGAAGAAAAAAAAAAAAACTGCTACGTAGTACCGGATGAAAAATCCCATGGCCTTCGTACACAAAAACAAAAAAAGTGGTCTATTTCCGACGAATTTGGGTTAACGAAGAGGCCGGTCATTCAGAAACAAAAATAGCCAAAAAATGCTACCTCTTCGTACTGTAGCATGCGTCGGGGGGGGGGGGAGGGGGTTGGGAATTAATTATTTTTGCGAAAGAGCAACGCAATAATTTTTTTTGGGGGGGGTGAACTCAGTTTGTGCATGGCCGTAGTCGTATGACCATAGACCCTCGCATCCCTACTATGCCGGAACGGAGCACGTCGGGTTTTCATCAACCAGGCAAACATTGATTGCTTGCACCAAGCGCGAAGCGCCGTGGGGTGCACGGCGAGTCGCAAGGAGGGTGGACTGCATCCTTCCAAGAACCGCTCGTAAGACGGGCTTTGGCACCTTGTGCCTACTTTCTCGTTTGTGGATGACAGCGCCAATGAGTTATTCTGTTTTCTAGTGCGGCCACTCCAGAGACAGCAATGGACATTGCTATGCAACTCCCTCGTGGGTGCCTTTACCATATTCACACTACGCGATGCGATCATTCCCCTTGTGCGGAGTTACGGTTCTCTCCACCCCGCATAATATGGTCTACCTCGACAAAACTATCATGGTGATCGCTAGGCGGTCAAAAAAAAGAAAAGAGAAAAAAAAACAGTGCCGTTATTGGGGGAGGAAGGGGTTAATTAATTCATACGAATTGAAGGCATTGGTTCGTTCCTTCTGTTCCCGGACGTCGAAGAAGACGATATATGCCTGGTACCTGGTATCATTAGGATGGATCTATACACCCGGCACCCGGTACAAGACTTCGTACAGCAACCAGTACGCCAAATAAAAGTCGTCTTCTTGTCCCGCTGCTGCGTGCGATGTTTCAACAAAGTTTGTCGCATAAAACGTGACAACAGACGGTGGATGGGTCTCCTAATCAGTTATTGCTAGTTCAAGGCATTCAGTATTATCAAACATCGACGCAGACGACGAAATCATCAGTTTTTTTTCGTCATACTTTCGGAATATTCTGTAGCCTTTCTTGACTGACTTATGACGCATCCCGCCAACCGAAGAAGTAACGATTTTCAACGATTTTCGCGCTCAAACCAAAAGGTGTTCGCTGGCGAAGACTTCATCAGATATTTTATCGTATGTTAATCGTTTCCCGTCGCTACACAAGCGCAGGATGCTCGCGACGCAGGAGGAGCCCATGCCCAAACGCATCGTCTCCCCCGGGGGCGGGGCGGCCCGGGACATCGTCCCAATGACCGCCAAAATCGGCTCCCCACGAGGCGGAGCGGCCCGGAACACCGTCGCCATGCCCGCCCAAATCAGCTCCCCACGAGGCGGGGCGGCCCAGGACCGCGCCGGCGCCGCCACCGTCGCCGTCGCCGCCGCGGAGACTGATGCCTGGCGGCGAGATAAAGCGGCCGAGCTCGTTGCAACCGCGACACTCCCACTTCCTCCGCCACCACCACCACCGCTGGCGCCTCCGGCTGCCTCATCTGCTGCTACTGTCGCCGGCCGCAAACGCTCCCCGTCCGTGCCGGATATGGCTTCGCAAGATCGAGGTATTACGGCAGCCACGCCCGAGTTATACTAGTAGTTCAGCTCCCAAAAAAACAACCACGGAATCCCCTCGTGTGCAGCCGTAAGGAGCCCCGTTCGTTGTACAAAAAACATTTCAGCCAAAGAGAGGTATACCTTAATACGTCTATCGTAGCATGCGTCCACCAACACCAACAGCTCGCATCTTCTGAGAAGAGCGCTAATGCAGAGAGACACCGTTTAGTTTTGCTGTGTTTTGCTTTGTTTTGTTTTTGCTGTTCGAAGAAGTCCTGCCTCAACCAAAAAAACCCCAACTGAAAAAAAAAATAATTTTGGAAAAAAAAAACGTGAAAAAGAGACATCTCCCGCGGCAGGTTGTTGCACTGGTTTAGGCCCAATGGCGTGTGCCACTGCCCGACCATTTTTTAGCTTCATTTGCGCTCAATTGAGGGACTACCGGCCACCAGGTAGTTACGAGTAGTCAAAAGGAATTTCACTCACGAGCATGTATACATACGTTGTTTTTTTTTTCGGGACCTAAGGCGTAGAAGCTTTTGGTCCGGAATTTTGCCAACGAATGAAGAATGCCTTCGAAGTCATGTTTCGGGTGACCTTAATATTCAGCTTGTAGCTCCTCATGGCAGGAGCGCTCGGGAAGTTCTTAGAATATGCTGCATCCCCCCGCCGGACGCATGCTACGGTCCAGAGGTAGCACGTTTTGGATTTTTTTTTGTTTTTTCTCAGTGACGGGGCTCTTTAACCCAAAATGGTCGGAAAATACGCCCCCTTAATTTTTGCATGATTCTCGCCGCGTACCTAGGCCATAAGATTGTTTATCCGGTATGTAATACAATAGCAGTTTTTATTTCTTGTTTACAGGGACCAGTTTTTGGGAGAAGGTCTTAATTATTAAGCACCAAAAAATTGAGGGGTAGTATGAGGAAAAAAGGGACGCACCTCTATCGTAGAACGCGTCCTCAAAGACCCTACCCCCGTGCGATGGCTCATAACCTGATTACCATACCCACGACCTAGGTTGTAACAAAAAGAGCATATTGCGAAAACCCCAAGAATGAAATTCGTCCGACTGTGGATACCAATCCCTATTCCCTAGATTGTACCGCCTCCTTATCACTATAATACCTCAAGATCATAATCTGCGAAGGGACTACCGTCTCACACGACCATTTTATTTTTTCCTTGTTTAAGGAGCCTTTGTCATTGCAGAAAAAAAAGAATGACCAAATAAAATTTGTACATACCTCAATGCCTCTATCGTGTCGCGCGTCTCCTGAGATAGCCTCCTTTCGTGGTACTTGGTATTTCTCGGGCCCGCTCTTGGCAGGCGCCGCAGGCGCCGCAGGGGTCGCGCTTTGCGGCGATCTCTTGAAGAAAAAGGTCGCCGTGCGGCGGCAGCGGCAGCGCCCAGAAGCCTGCTCGAGGACGCAAAGGTGAGCAAGTGATCTTAAAATCTGCCAGGTTGTCGAAGAGATGGGGAAAGGCGGGGAAATTTTGGCAATGTACTCGGCTACGAGATTGGAAACAGGAGTGTTTGCTAGGCGGTCCGGACAAATCAATCCCGAGCGGTACACATTCGGCGTGTCAAATAACCCACGGCGTTTTTTTTATATCAATACCTGTGAGCTGACCTACACCTGGCACATTTGATCGGCCACGCCCTCCGCTCTTTGGTTTCTCACCCGCGACCCTGCCCGAAAAAACGATTTCCTGGCACAGCAGAGCGGCGTTTTTCCAAGATCGAAACACTTTTGTCGGCCAGGCCACGCACGCCCTCTGCTGTTTCTTGTTTTCTGCGTTTCGTTTTAAAATATCCCACGGCGCCCTCTGCCTTCCAGTGCGCCTCCGCCAGACAGCGGGAAAGCGGCCCAGCGACGCACAGAGAAAAATAAAAGAAGGAGACCGCTCACTTCTGCCCGGGAGAAGAACGCCCCCACAACACGCGCTGCGTCTAAGCGCTCCCGCTCCCGGCCCCCCCTCCCGACGCCCCCCGCGGCCGAGAGACAGCGCCTTGCCATCGCGACGTTGCCACACGACCGTTTGCGCCTCGTGCGAAACCCCGCCTCTGGAGGGGGAGCACGTCGGTCTCTGCCTTTGCTGCCCTCGCATTTTTTGCCCCGCGTGCCTAGGGGCGGTGAACGCCGCGGGGATGGCGTTCACGACAGGCGATCCCGATGCCGTGGGGTTGGGAGGCGCGGCGGTGGTGCTTGATAGCGCGGCGCTTCTAGAAGCGGAGCTTGCGGAGGGGGGCGTCGGCGCGCCTGATGTGCGCGTCGTGGGGGCGGACGTGTCGATTTGGCAGTGCTCCTTTTGTGATCAGGGACGCGATTTGGAGCTACCGCCGCCACCACAGACATCATCACCGCCGCCGACGGCGAAGCCGCCGCAGCCATCTGACACGAGCGAAGCGGACATGTTGCCGAAGGTACACCTCCTCCAAGAGCTGGTGAAGCACGACCTATCCCGCTGGTTCCGGTCCCCCGTGAACACGCGTATCAACAAGGAGTACCTCGACGCGGTGAACGGAGACTACGTAATGGACCTGGGCACAATGATGTCCAAGATTGGCTCCGGGAAAAAGTACCGCGGCAAGCGAGGCGCCGCCGCTTTTTACGTAGACCTGGGGCGCGTTTGGGACAACTGCCGCGCTTATGCCCAGTGCGATCGGAAAGGAAAGCCCCTGGTGCCGGGCAACGAGGCCGTCGTGCCCGGCATCGCGCGCTGCGCTTTTACGCTAGAGAAACTGTCCAAGAAGTTTGTGAACGACCACATTCCGGACGACGACCACCCTGCTCAGTGGTATGAGCAATCGTGGAACCCGTTCCCGAGCCCGAACCCGCGTCCGCATGCCCGATTCCAAACCCGAGTTTGAACTTGAGGGTCGAACCCGAGCCCAAACCGGAAGCAGAACTTGAACGAACCCGATTTCGAAACCGATTTACGAAACCGATTGGGAACCCGAACCTCACCCGCTTAGCTCGAACACGACTTCGAGCCCGAATGTGCACCCGCCCGATCACACACTGGCGCCGACCCGTCCGCTGATGGTCGGGTGCGAGCACACGTGGAGGGTATGACTGCGACGTTGGTGGTGGTGTTTTTTCAAGAGGCCGCGCTCCAAGCCGGGGCGGCGTGGAGAAGTTTTTGGGAAAAAGGCGCGCAACAGTGCATATTACGCCCCGACGACGGGTCTTCACTCCCTTCATCTTGGAACTAGCGCTACCTGGTACCGATTTATCTGCGGCACGATGTAAATGGGAAAACGTCTATCAGCATCAGTGTAAGCAGTAGTATAGTAGCAGCAGCAATAGTTGCAGTAGTAGTAGCAGTAGCAGCAACAGTAGTAACAGTAGCAGTAGTAGTACGTTAGTAGTTTTTTTTTTATCCTCCGGCGGATGGGGAAAAAATAAAGCTCAAGCTCGCCACACTTCCACGTATTTTCATACGCGTCGTGTGTCGATTTAACTCGGTTGCTTTCGAAAGTTAGCATTAATAGTGTTATAAGTACTTATGTCAGTAGTATAGGCAGCAACAAGGGTCCGAGGTGGGTAGTTCGAGGAACGGCAAAACAAAATCACTTTTTAACAGAGCAGTGGTGAGCATTTCAACACATAGAGAGAGGCGGCTGGCGCACTAGAGAAGGTCCATCGCGGCGTGCAGTTTGCGTATATTTAACAGATGGCTTGTGCGGCGCGGTCTCATTGAGGTCAATGTCACGCTCCCAGGAAGTAGCTTTTATCTGGTGCAGTCGTCTCGTAGAAGCCGCGGCGTGGGAGTCCTGCGTTTCTGGCGTCCCAATGCGAGCGCGTGCGCAGACACGCGTGCTCCAGGAAAATAGGGATTGTATGTCCCTTTCCGCGTTTTTTTTTTCCACGTGTGCGCGACATTCTCGCCCACCTTTAGCGGGACCCAGATTTAGCGTGGAAAACAATAAAGAACTGCGGTCATATGTGCCGCCGTGCGTGTTAATTATATTTTTCGTATTTTTAAATTTACTATTGTGCATGCATTTTGTTTTTTTATATAGTGTGAGCACGCAGTAGAAGTGCGGGTAAACTTGTTTTGTGTGCACCAATGTCGTTTCTTACAGCTATTTGGATGCTCCAATCCAGCCGCCCGGGCTGTTTTCGTGTGGGCAACGATAATCGTACGTTTGTGTGTCGCTCTACGGCAGTCCCCCCAGCCTTTCTTCAAACGAAAGCGCCGGTTTTGAAACCAGCTCCCGGCCGTACCTCCTGGAATACGGTGTCCATTGCCACCCCGACGCCAACGCTCGGTAGTCCTTTGCACACGAGAAAATATGTGAAGACGTTTTTTTCGTGGCATCCTTCTCCGTGTCTAGCAGCCACGGAACGTTCGTTCTTCAGGAAGTCGCTGTTTTTTCTTTGCGGCGGGCTATGGTAGAAGAATCAGAGCCACGTGCGTATGTGATTTTAAGCGAAACATCCAAGTTATGAACAGGCGGCAAGACCTACCTGGTATGAAACGGCTTGTGCATGCCGTCGGTAAATGTTACGTTTGCCGTCCGACGAATGCAACTATGTCAATGTGAATCGTGAGGTTCCAGCGTCGACCAATCATCAAAAACGTCGACAGATCATCGTTATTCTCAGGGAAGAAGAAGAAAACCAAGGGACACGAAACACACAATATGTATATGACACTGCTTCTTTTTCTATTAGTACAAAAAAAGGGTGCGGCATGTGAGCTTCAACGCCGATCGCTCACGATCATGACCATTGCCAGACAGAAGAAGACAACCAAGCATGCATAGTCTGTCATACACAGGAACACGCGCGATCGGAGCATCACGCACAGCTTTTGCAACGATAAGTTTCGACGAGACGAAATCTTCGATCTCACAGCTGCAGGTACTACGAAAGGTTTTTTTTTTTCTTTTTGTTACATAGACCTACACGATGACAACCTACCTACTTACGTATACAAGTAGACACTGGGCAAGCAAGCAAACAATAGACGAAGAAACGACTGATATTCTACTATATAGCCCCCCTCCTTAATCAGCTATTATTTTCTTTCAACGAAAGTTGAGCGTGGCCGCTCGACGTGTCGAAGGGTGCTATATTTTCAAAAGGGTGCTACATTTTCAACACGAAACAAAACACGTACCTCTCTGTAGTATAAGGTTTCTTGTTTGCAACGGACCGTCGAACGATGACGTCGCGTTGGAGAAAAAGGGGCGGGTTATGTACCGTGTTTCGGGAGATACGGCCGGGGGGGGGGGGGAGCGGGTTTCCAAAAACCGGCTCGCGACTTCGTTAAAAGAAATGTCAGGGCGACTGCCATGGAACGACTCCAACACCGACCCAAGCTATACCCTAACCCTAACCCTAGCCCTAGGTTTTTCTGGAGTGGGTAGAGGTATTGGGCGGGGACACAGAGTGTCCCCTGCAGGTCTGCCGATTGAGCAGGTCCCCGGAGAGTACTCACTTTCTTAGCCTTACTTAGCAGAGACCGTAGCTTTTTTTATTTGATTCCACCAGAGCCCCGGATGACTTCTTCTGGGGAACGGAGACGCGTGCTTCCGTGTTCTATGTCCGGACTATCCCGAATAGAAAACGCCAACCTTATCATACGAAAACCGGCCAAATTTCTCTTGATCCAGATAGTTACAGTTCTTTCGCAGGCCGTACCTCAACAAGTAAGTGCCTCTCGCTCAAGCAAGGGACTCTAAAAAAAGTCCCACCCAAACCGACACCAAGCTTTCGGAAGGCGGGGTGGGGTTCCCCCATTTCCAGTACCGACCACCTGGGCTTTTGAGCTTCTCGCACGAGTGACCCCGCGCACACCTCACGGATCGAAGCCACTTCAGGCCATGTGTTCGGAGTGTAGCGTGTGCAGCTTACCGTTTCACTGAAGACAAATCCTATCATCGCAAAAAAGTAGAAAAATAAAAAATAAAAAACGGTAAAAAGTTCTCCTTTTTATTTTCCTAGTCTTGACACTCCAAGTGTTTTGTCCCCGTATCGGGAGTGAATGTGGTGCTAATTGGGTCAAGACCGCGCTAAATAATGGGGGGAGGGGGGGGGGAGGGGCACTCGCCCTGTGCCCTCCTCCGAGCCACCTGTAAACAAATCCACAATAAGCGACCCTCCGCTTGCTTGGTTGGTGAAAACCCGACGCGTGCTCCGTCCCGGCATGGTAGGGATGCGAGGGTCTATGGTCATGCGACTACGGCCATGCACAAGCTGAGTACCCCCCCCCCCCCCCCCCCAGAGAGATAGATGTTGCCGCAGACGGCGAAACAGGACGGGGATAGGATAAGCATACAGTTTCTATGTAGTATGTGGATTAAGCGTAATGAGCGCCCAAATGTTGGAGGTGTCTCTATTAGGATTAGTAGTAGGAACGGTGCTCCGTCTCGAAAGGGATGCGTAGTCAATGATCAAATGACTAAGGCAAGCAGCGAATGAGTACGCCCCCCCTTAACATGCCCCCCTTGACATGCCCCCCCCTAACATGCCTCCCCCTACCGTAGCCTGCGTGGGTCCCAAAAAATCGTTGGGAAAAGTGAACGAATGATGCGCAAAACGAAAAAAAGCCATCCATGGTCTCGCAAGGTGCACCCTCAACGAAAACCTAATATATTGCGAAAAGAAATCAAGAACGAAATCCCGACGATGTCATATCCTGGATTAACGCCGTTACATCTGGAAATCGGTTTTTGGAGACATATATATTCTTTTTTTTTTGGGGGGGGGGGTTCTAAAGGGGTTAAGGAGAGGCGCGTCATTCGGAAAAGCTTTTTTTTTTTTTTTTGGGGGGGGGACAAAAAAAATGCCGGTACCTATATCGCAGAACGCCTTATGAGTTTTTATTTTCTATCTAGGGAGTGGGTGTGCGTTGTACACTACCAGGCACAACACGTTTATTTTGTTATTTTTTGTTATTCTTGTTTTTTGCTCAGCCCTTCTCTGTTATCTTCGCACTTTTCCCCTCCTTTCTTCTCCTTCTCCCTCCCTAAACGTAACTCAGATCCGGGGTCATTGAAAGGCAAGCCCTGCTCTCTCTCCCTTTCCTAATACGGCACGGCGTGTCTTCATTTGTATCTCCATAGCTCATTGTTAGTACTGCCGTCGACGCCAACGGTGAAGATAATGGGGTGAGACACGAAGGTATCTCCGCAGGCCTGTCAAGTAAGCGTGTCCTCGGCGTTTACTCGTCTTCTTAAGCTCACAGAAGCGGAAGAGAAGCAGCTTGATTTTGTTCCCTCGGAATCGCGGCGGACGAACTGAGCCAGGACGGGCACGTGTGTTGGTTTGTGCTTGCGGACAGCTCTGATTTACTATATGGTCTATTTGGCGTGTGTGCCACGGTAAAGAACCACCTTCGGAGATGCGTTGGAACTCATCGTTTCCCGAAGGGGAACAATGTAAATTGGTGTGTAAACGCCACTCTGGGCTCGCGTATACCAAAATGTGAGAAGATGTGGGGGCATGTCCCCTTCGTCAGTCTTCGATTGCGTTACTTTACACTCGTGACAATATCCACATGTATCCACATCTACCTTCTCTTCTCCCATCCTGATGGCGGCACGTGTGTCGAGGCTCTTCTCCCGGCGATCGAGTCCAGCCAGCCCGCACCCCAGGATACTGTTCCATCCATTAACGTGCCCTTTTCGTCGCCTGATTACCCCGGATACAAAACGCCATCCTGCATCAATACTAAAACGGGCCAATTACCCATTGGCGAGGTAATTACGATAATTCCAAGGCCATACCACAACAAGTGTAACTGCCCCCGCATCTCTAATATTCCTCAAAATGTCAGCGTTGCCTTTCTTACCTCTCTGACCTTTTGGCGAGAGGGCGCGTTGTAGTACACTAGCTGCAGCATACAACAGCCATCGAATCTCTAATATTCCTGTGTGAATATCAGCCTGAGATTCTTATTTTCAATCTGGCCTTATTTTGGAGCGTATGTGTCGTGTACCCGAGCACCAGAAACACAACAAAACCCCAAAAATCAAAACTCCAAAATCTTGAAAAACATTTAAATACTAAGTACTGTGAACACCACCCTAACATATAAGTAGGTGTCCTGCTCGATTGATTCTACGATGCTAGCACCCCCCCTCCCCCCCCAAAAAAAAATCAACAGCCATTTTCTCTAACGGGCGT
Organism: Undaria pinnatifida; assembly: GCA_012845835.1. NCBI lineage: Eukaryota > Phaeophyceae > Laminariales > Alariaceae > Undaria > Undaria pinnatifida. The sequence continues at coordinate 8,190,813 of JABAKD010000029.1, forward strand.
TTCATGGCTGCTCGATTCGAGGGCCCTTGGATGCTACGTCCGGAAAAAAAAAAGTCATCTTAATACATTCATGTGTCTTTTTTGTTTTCAAAGGGCTATCGAACGATGACGTGGGGGGGGCAAAGGGGGCACCGTTTTCAAGATGGTAAGGCCGGGGGCTGGAGGGACAACCGACGATTTCGTGGAAGAAAAGCTGGGGGGGGCTGCCGTAGAAACGACTCACAAAGTAACGGTGCCGCCTGCGGAATGCAGTAGGAAGTCCACACTAGATGTGCAACGTACAGTAGTTGCTCAGGTTGAAGAAACGCGCAAAAGTCTGGACACACACTCGATGGAGTGGACCATGCTACATGAGATAAGAGCACGGACACGTCCATACCTTATGTGGTAGAATAAATGCGCTGTCCTGACTTGCACAATCACTGCGCGTATTATCCGGTACTCTGTGATGTACCCAGAAAAGGTACCCTTCTTTTTTACTGAAATATGCCTGTGAAAGGTACCAAGTACCTGTTTTCACCAAAACATAAATATTTGCGTACATTGTACAATATGCACTGCTGACACTATTGTTCTGTACCTTTTGCATGGATGTCTGGAACATGCATGCAAATACACCAGGCAACTTGTTTTGCTCCCTCCCGTCTCTCCCGTGTTTGCCGCCCACCCAGAACATAGGATCACTCTCCGGAGCGGGGGGGGGGGGGGGGGGGGGCGGGGAGGGCTGAAATAAATCGGCGAGGCGCAAAAAAATAAATAACAAAAGGTCCGCAAACTATAAACGAGAAAAAAGACGTGTATATCAAGAACAACCTACATGTCAACCGTTCAAAATGCCAGAGAAAAAGCCAACAATTCCATATATTCATGATCGCTGGTATAATACCACAACACATAAGACACGTACCCATGCATGGATGGGACAAAATTCGCTCCCGAACAAGAAGGGTGGCGGGGGGGGGGGGGGTAGAGCTTATATGTCATGAGGCTCCTTGTTTTATCGGGGAGCTCTGCACCTTGCACCGAAAATACCTTACTAACAATAATTGTGAAAAATGTCTAAGGCGCAATGACCCGGTGAAAAAATGCCACTGCCGACGAAAAACAAAACACTACCAGGTACCTGGCGTATTGTTTGAAATGTCAGTTTTGAGTTCGAAAACCGACGACCAAATATACCTGTAGAGACACCGACGAATTTCCATGCCTACACGATGCAGGGGGGGTTCTACCGACAGATAGACATTTAGGTTCGGATGCAAGGGGAAGCGATGGTCACTCTCAAGGCTTCATTCAGGCGGCTCACGTGCCACAGATACCCCCCTGCGAGTACAGAAGAGCACAGGAGCGGGACGACTCTTTCCCTCGCCGATTGATAGGCGTACAGTAGAAACTGTGGAGTCTACTGCTGTGGTTTTCCGTGAACCACAAAAAAAAAACGACGCTGTTGGGTAGTGTCCCCAGTTGAAAAGCTGTGCACCAGTCAGAAACAGTACGGCCCAAAATTGCTCTCTCCATCGTAGCGCATGTCTCTTTACGGAAAAGCCTTCAATGAAAGGAGCACACAGCAGATACTAGTTAGTTCTCCCTCTTGCCAAAAACAAGAACTGAGACGCGACAACAGCCCTGAGTCGCGATGGCCGCAGGCAGCTATACTATACCGTGGGTCACACCCCGATCATTCCCGAAAAAAAAAAAAAAAGAGTCATGCCCGACCATATCGTGCAGCATTTTTTTCTTCAGCCGCACCCATCACCCATTCTGGTACCCTCTGGAACAACCGAAGAAAACAAACGGCGAGGCAGCATGCGGAAATACTCGTGCTTACGAAAAAAGAAAAAAATATCTCTCGTTTGTAGCGGGGGCGTGCAAATGTGTGAAAATGGACAGAAAATGGCACCACAAAACAAGAAAGTCATGTGAATATTACAGACGATGTCCACTATATTTAATGTACGACCGAGTACCTCGTTTTTCTCCATGCACGCCCCGCCCCCGCCCCCTGCTCCTCCCCTGTTCCGGTACATCATCCCTTACTGTTTGTACCCCATACGGTGCCCTCATCGGCAAGCAAAGAACTCGGAACCCTAGACAAGCGTTCGTTTTCGAGGCACATCCGCCAGGGTGGGCCAATGGCAGCGACGCCACAATCACATTACCAACACCGCCACCACCACACCATCACCAACACCACCATTACCACCACCACCATGACCGCCACCGCTACCCCTTCCAGCCCCGCGTGTTCGGCGAAAACGCGACCAGAGCTCGGATCCGTCCCGGCTTCGTCCGGATGCTTGGGTCTACGGTCTGAAGACTACGGCCATGCGCGATATCAAGCGTACCGCCCCCTCCCCCCCCGCCCGGCGCGCGTTCCCACATGTTGATTGGTGAGGCAACTCCCGTCGCGGTTAACACCGCCACCACCACCACCACCACCACCACCACGGCTGCAAAACCAGCACCCGCCCGTGACCCCCACCAACAGCTACAGACCCACCTCCGACAACCAAACGAAATGTGATATAAGTAGTAGTGCGTAACATGAATAAAAACAAACTAGCCAACAGCACGAAAACGCCGTACCAGGTAGATCGCAGTAGGTAGCGACCAGCAGAACACGGGAACGCGTCGCATTTCAACACTTTCAGCATACCGCACCGGCGTCTCGTGGGGACTGCTTGGTAGGTTCACGACCTCGGGCAACCTTTTTCGAGCAAGGACTACTCTGTTCTCCCCACTCAAGCCCCAGCGAAGCGCGGATGCATGTATACGCCGCGTGGGAACCTCTTGCTGAGGCAGGACGCCTCCTCTGGACTCAAAGTCGGTGAAACCATATTTGCAGTGTGTTTTGTGAAGCTAAAACAACTTTCCAGCGGGGGGGGGCTGTCAGGCACCGGACGCGCTTAAGATATGGCATACAAAAAGCAAAATGCACACCATCGAGAGGCACCACTCTGAAGGGAAACGTACGGTCCGTTTGATGTTGAGTGGTGATACCTCAAATGCACATATACTTGCGCCCAGAGTGGTAGGTTATAACAAGTATTAAAATCACACAAACATCAAAATATACCAGGCAAACTCCTTGAATACCCACGCCAATATATATGTTACTCCCGAGTTACAATGTCTCAATCAGAAATGTATAGTACATATCAGAGGTACCTACTTCGCCTGCCTCAAGAAGAAAAGAAAAAAACTCAAAACTTTATGGCGCCTGCCTGATCCACCCACCCACCCACCTCATAATATATATGTGTATAGACTAGACTATATCTCGAGATTTTCTCTTGGTGCCCTGTGTCGCCCACCTTGAAAAAATTCCGATACTTTTCCACTATGCCCACCGAAAAGAGTATCCCCGGAAGTTCTGGCAATTTTGTACCTCCTTTCTTCCCTCCCACCTCGCCAACGCGCGTCAGCACCCAACCAACCTCCCTTCGGAAAACAAACAAAAAAGACACACATTTTGTCGCAAGCAACACAGAGAACACGCGTACTAACCTTCGGGATAATGACCGCGACTGCCTAATAAGGAAAATAACCATACCCGTACGCGAAAAATAACCAAATCAAAAACACACAACAGCACAGGCGATATAGACGCGTTTCAGTCCCGAAGGCAGGCTCGGAGCTTTCTCCGAAAACCGGACAACACAAGCAGCCCGCGTTCTTTTTGCTAAGAGTACCCGAAGGACTGTTGCTAAAAAAAACGAACCAAATATATAGAACAAAACCAAAAGAAGCCCCCCCCCCAAAAAAAAAGAAAAAAGAAAAAAAGTAGCGATCACTCGCGAAAAACGAGACCCCGAGATTGCTTCGAAAAAAACCACAAAAAAGCACATAAAACTAACAAGGTTCTTTACTGGGGCGGCCTTTCCTCTCGAAATAATGAAACAAACTACAGGCGGAGGGGCAAACAAAAAAGGGCGCGAAAACAAACTGAGCACACGTCTCAACACATGAATTATCATGACACAGACGAGCTTGTCCCGAACCGACACAGAAGAAGCATACGACGATTAATAGAAGACGCGTGCTACTACGATAGAGAGGGTGCACCACGTTTTTCCTGAGGTTTCCTCGATTTATTTGGGCGAGCTTTAAGATCCCCCTCCCCCCCCCGAAAAAAGAAAACTGATTTGAAGCAAAGCACAAAAAAAAAAACTGCTGACACCTGAGGATAATGAATCCATGGCCTTTAGGTATAACTCGAGATAAATCATGCCAAAAAAATGACCTATTTCTCTGACGTTATTTAGGCTAAGGAGTCATGTCATTCCGAGATCATTTCAGACGAAACGTGCCACCTCCTATCGTAGCACGCGTCAGAAACGACCGCAAAACATACAGGACGAGGGAAACTAACACCTAGCCACTGTTATCTTACCCCGGAGGCTGCCTCCATGCACAAAAAACCGTCGAGAAACCATACCCACAGACCAACTATACGCACCACGGCAGGACGTACGCTTTGGGGGGGGGGGGGGCATGATTGGTCAGCGGCAAAAGAGCCGGTTACGCTCCTAGGTACCCTAACTGTCTGCAGTCTAAAAGCTTTCACACCTACTGGATGTAGGACAGGTCGCGATCTACAATAGCTAATTTACCAACAGTAGGTCCTGTATCTTCCGTTAGGATATTCAATAGATTCTGCACCTGCCGTTCGATAATAGGGCACCCGATCTGTACACGAAAAAAAGAGTACAGATCAAGCCCAAGAAACATGCGCTAGATAACAGATCTTACGGCTCCCACCGGGTAACAAACACGAGCTATAGATCATACAGATCCTCCCTGAAGTATCAACTAGATCATCAAGTGGGGACAGATGATCCGTCCGGACGTGCAACATACGTTTTCGTCAGCTGGCCTAAGCGTGGTAGTGAAAATCAGGGTGGCACATCTTTCTTCCCGTACACTTCCACCAGACTTCCCGCACAATTCCACCAAAAACAAAAACAATACAGACACAGGAACAGAAACGGAACATTGCACATATTACACATGTGGCGATGCAACGCGCGCGAGGCGACGGAAGTCCCACAGGAGAGGAAGAGAACCACCAGCTGCCACCTCGACAAAATTATAGGCCCAACCCAGAAAATGTCGGGTACCTGGTACCGTGTTAAAGGTAGCGTAGAGTGCGTGGCTCCACCGAGGAAAAAAAAAACAAAAAAACAGCAAGTGGCCGGTAGCAACTATGCTACCTACGCATGTGAGCCGGCGGTTGACAAGCAGCCTACACCAACGGCGGAGGCGCACTGCTTACCTGGTAGCAATTAAGCTACGAATGCGCGTCTACACCGACGATAAGCATCGGCGCACCGCGGCCACACAAGAGACATGTCCATTCGCCCCCCCCCCCCCTCCCCCCGGACGCTCCCCGCTGCTCTGAAAAATCAGGTGGTTAGCATACAGGGTGTGTGTGTGTGGGTCATCACGAACATTGTTATAAGTCACTTGTGGCGCCCCACATTTCGACCTTCCAAAGAAACGCCTCGAAAAAACAAATAAAAAAAGACTCCCAAAACCCTTAGAAACGAAATCGAAAAACTGGAAAAAAAAAAACACGTCTCGAAAAAAACGTTCCGGAACGTTCCGAAATTTTCAACCACCAAAAACAAACGCGACAAATCACACCACACTGTGAGACATCACGCCGCTACACCGCCAGAACTCCAACCCATCTCAACGGAAAGGAAAAAACGGGGACAAAGAAGGCGGCGGGCGAACCAACTGCCAGCAATTACAGAAAATCAAAATAAGAACACACGCACGTCACGACCCATCGCGACTCGGCTCATTTCGCTCGTACGAAGAAAAAGCGCCTAAACTCCTAATGGATCGACACCAGAACAAGCGCGCGGAAGCAGGGCAATACCCAAGTGAGCGGGGGAGGGGGGGGGTCGCCAATCCGACAAACCAGCGCCATCTAACCCAGCCCGTACCGGCGCGCGCCCCGACAAGTAGGCGTTTGGGGGGGGGGGGGGGGGGGGGGGGGCGTTCGGAAGGGAACACCCGCACACGCGAGCAAGGCCTTACGCCGTTGGTAAAGCCCGGGGCGTGCGATACCAAGGGAAACCAACCAACACCACCGGATCCCTCCAAGCATTCTCTTGCCAAAGCTCCGTGAAAACCGTTGGCGTTCAGCCCAAAATACCCCTGCTCGTGTTGGAAAATTTAGCCCACGGAATAAGAACGAAAACCCGCGTTGCCCCTCGTCACTTTGCTGTCTGCTTTCTGCTTCTACTTTCTGGCCCCAGTCTCAGCGCTTGTCGTGTTTCCATTTTCTAGTTCCAATTTTGCTTGAAATTCTTGCTGCTCTCACTTCCGCCTTCTAACTCCACGTGTGGTATCCACTCCCCGCTCCCATTTCTGTCTCAGTGTCGGCCTTCCATTTTCTTCTCAAACAATTTTTTTCGCTTCCAATTCGAGACATCCGTTTTCACTTTCAATTTGTTTTTCCAGTTCTCATTTTCTTGTCGACACTTGCTCCCTCCGTACTACACTAGTATACTTGTAACAGCTCCCGTGGGGAACGACAGAATACCCGGGCAGCTCAAAATGTAACTTCCTCTCCTCCTCACCCCCCGGCCTGTTGACGCAAGCATACCGGCCCAACGACACATTGTTTAACAAAACAGAACCAACTACGTGACATAGGAAAAAAAAAAAAGGACGTCGGACAATGGAGCACGGGACCGTGAAACGTGCAGCCGGAAAAAAAAATATGACTCCAAGAAACGCGCGGCAAGAAAAGAGAGATAAGCGAAAACAGCCAACCAAACAGCCAGTCGCTGACATTCACATGGCTATCACGACGGTAGGACCATCGCACCGGCATGGATGTGCTTTCCCAGGGAAAGCCAGTCAAGTCAATCCACCAACCAACCCATCAGCCAGCCAGCTAACAACAAACCAACCTCCCGAAAGCAAGCAAGCAAGCAAGCGACAAGTGGTCAACCCAACCAACCAACCTAGCCAACGAAACCACGATGCCAGGAAGCCAAAAAAAAAACGACCCGGAGCCGATGCGAACCCAAAGGACAAATACAGGACCGAAACACGGAAAAAGACAAATGAAAAACTACGAAAATGAAACAAAAATAAGTCATGAACTGACACGGAGGAGTAGCGTACAATCTTAACTTAGATACTAAACTGTAACGGCCCTACAAGCGCTAAAACAAACTCAAAGAAGAGTACACCGACACACATCACGCAGGGGTGGGTGGGTGGGGTGGTAATGGACTTTGGGGGGGGGGGGGGGGGGGGGGGGGGCGAGGGGCGAGAAACAAAAACAACCCTCCGAAGAAATTAACAATGCCATAACATCAATTTTTCAAAAACCCCGGCTATGCATCGCGTGTGTTCAATACATCATCTCCCGCTTACCGCACAAGCCACGGTGATGGGCCGCTCAGGCAGGCACAACACAACGGCTATGATACCATGGCTAGCGGCAGAGTCCATGCGACAGCTGTCGTAGCATCAGCGAAAACAATAGCAGCAGCAGCAACAAAAAAAAAAAACTCAGTGGCTGTTCAGCAGCCAGTCACGTAACAGCTGTTCAAGCGCTGTTCAGCAGCTAGTTACGTCAACAGTTGTCCAAGCGCTGTTCAGCAGCTATTCAGAAAATCATTCAGCAACAACCAGCAGCTGATCAGAAACAGCAACCAGCAGCTCATCAACAACTAGCAGCAGCTCATCAGCTACAACAACAAGCAGCTATTCAGGCAGCAACAACCACCACCAGCAAACGTCCAGCCACCATCCGCAACAACAACCAGCAGCTATTCAGGCAGCATCAACCATCCGCAACAACCATCCCGCCACCATCCGCAACACCAACCAACAGCTACCCAGCAACAACCAGCAGCTACAGCATACTATCCAGCAACAGCCAGCAGCTATCCAGCAACAGCCAGCAGATATTCAACAACAGCAACAACCAGCAGCCATCCAACAACCATGCAGCCACCACCACCACCAACCACCACCACCACAAAAAAAAACATTCTAGTTCTTCGTCGCCGACTTCTTAGCCGCAGCCGCCTTACTCGCCGCCGAGAACATGGGAGACCTGTGGTTTCCCCCCTTCTCGAACAGACCGTACCCGTGCACCCGACCACTCCTCCACTTCTCCTCGGGAGTAGCGGCCGTGCCCTTCGGCCCCGACTTGCCCGTTTTCGTGTCATAAAAGTCAGCAAAATCGTAACCCTGCGCCTTGCAGTGGGACCACTCGAAGTTGTCGTACACGAAGGGCAGCGCGTTGGTGCTAGGGTCGAACATCTTGATCATCTCCCGGTTGTTGATCGTGTTGGGGGCCGTTTTGCCGTTGAAGGTGAAGACCGGCGTGATCAGGTTCGATAGGATGCTGTACGGGAACACATCGCTGCCCCTGTGGCCATAGCACTACGAGACGGGGAAGGAAAACGGACGGCGGGAGGGTTAAGGGGGGAGTTGGGGTGGGGAGGGATGTACACATTCCATACATAGCCGTAGTCTCAAGACCATTGACCCTCGAAAGCCTCCAATGCCGGGACTGAGCAAGTCAGGTTTTCACCGGTTCGGGGGGGGGGGGGGGGGGGTTAGGGGATAAGGGGAGGGGGGGATTTAACCCTTACAGCACTTAATCTATATTTTTAGGGACCAACGACTCGGAATGTGAGTATATGGGATCTCGTACAGACATAGAAGGGAGGGGGGGGGGGGTAGGGGAGGGTTAAGACATTTGGCACATGAACAAAAGCCCTGTACTGAAGCCAAGTAGTTTATTTTGCCGCGGTGTGGAGAGGCTTGCGAGGGAAACAAGCTTAACATGGTCATGTTCGACATCACCAGCACCACCACTTTCACACAAGAAAGAAAAAAAAAGCTCCATACATGAAGGAACGCCCGCCCCCCCCCCCCCCCCGCTTCTTGTGGCGTAGTTTGCCACCTACCAGGTAATAACTAGTAGGCCTGTGACTCATTTTCAGCCAACAAAAATACAGCACATCTGTAATAAGAGCTACTCGTACCTCGTCCTGCTCGGTTGAGATCTCGACGTCGTACACGACTCCGTCCATGCCGGTCCACAGTCCCGGCTCGTCGGGCCACGAGACGTCGGTGAAGGTGCCAGACATGAGCTTGAAGCTAACGAGTTATAACCGCAATAAAGTACACAACAAGAACACAGGAAGGACGGGGGCGAGGGTGGGGGAAGTGCTCGTGCGATAAGTACAAGTAAAGGCGCGCGCGACCGTCACAGCGGAAGGCAGGCAGTACAAACCATACAGGGAGGACGTGGGGTGGGGGGGGGGGGGTAGGAGCACAAAGTAAAGGGAAGCATAAATGTAGGGTAGTGAAAAATACTACCAGGTACGAACATATAACAAAAAAATCACGCTCAATGGCGTGGTACAATCAAATCACACGACATCAAAACTCACATAAGGAGGCGTGCGCACCAGGTATGTACAATGGTGGGGTACATGAAAAAAAAAACTTGCAAGGTCGCCAGAGTACCAGTACCTTCCGAGTACCAGTCATTTCGGCCTCGAGTACCCTAGGGACTCCCGAGGGTTCAGTGTTTTCCGCTTTCGGTATCCTGGGGACTCGCGAAGACTCGGCAAATAACTGGGTCGGCTTTGAGCAATCTAGGAACTAGCGAGGACTCAGTTATTGCGGCCTTGAGTACACTAGGCACTCGCGAGGACTCAAGAGTCATTTCATTCATATTTCGGTACCCTAGACACTCGTGTGGACTCAAATCATTGAGTACCCTAGGCACTCAGCACACAAAAAAGACTCGGGGCTCGCGGGTCAATGCCTTAAGCCCCTTTTCACTCGGAGCGAGACTCTGACGAGCTTTAAAGGACTGTCAAATCAACATCAAATCCAAAAAAAAAAAATCAAAATCCCCTTTAAAAAATTAAAAGCACAGAACGAAGCCAAATCACGAGGGTTTCATGCTTACACAAGGAGGCGTTCCATGGTAGGGTGCATGGACCAGAAAGTCGGATCCAGGGGAGAGCTCGACTGGGACGACTCCCCCATGCCGACCTGCCCGTTGCAGTACTGGATAGCAAGGATCCTCTTTTCTTCTTCGGTGAACGGTCCGAAGTCATACCCGTCGGCGAACATCTCGTAAACTTGGATGTAATCGTCGCCCTGAGGACAAGACGCGAGGGGGGCAGGGAGGGAGGGAGACAGGGAGGGGATGAATGGAGAGTCGTGCTTGTTAGATAACCAACAAGCCAAGCCGCCGATTTACCAAGTGAGGAGGCAGGGATACACATCATTGTGATGTGTGATTTTTTTCAACCATTGCACCCCAGTGACGTCATCAGGGGGCAATCCGACCGGTATTTCGTATGGGTTAGAATTATAGGGGAAGTTCCGTCCATGGTGAAAAACACAATGACGTAGGGCACCCGGAGGAGGGGTGAAGGAGGGAGGAGAGGAAGAGAAAGTCGACAATAGCAAACAACCAAAACCTACCAGCCAAGCAACCAAACATCCAACCACCCCACCTCCCCAACCAACCAATCAACCAACCAACCAACCAAATGTCCAACCAACCAATCAACCAAATGCCTAACGACCAACCAAGCACACCAACCTAGCCAAGGTTCAGGCTTGCAACCGCACTTGCCCCTTGGTCACCACTCCCGCCTAATGACCACAAAAACGTCCAAAAAGACCAACAAAAAAACGCAACCAGAACAACATCCAACCAACTAACCTAGAACTAACCTCCCCAACCAGCCGCCTCCCCGTTTCTCCCCCGACAAGCACGCGACACTACGATAGAGGAAGCACGTCACACGAGTTTTTTTTTGTTTCCGAACCACACGGCGCCCTTTAACCCCTTATAACTCCCAACCCCTCCCAATCAACTCCATGTACTAAAACCACGTACATTCGTCCTCAAAAGGGGCTTCCAGTAATGAAAGCTTTGACCCAAAATAGGAGACAAAACATTATTGTTTCAAAAAAGCACTAATCTTGTACGCCTGGGGCCCGACTGATTCCACGCCAGCCCCCCCCCTAAAAAACAGCGTTTTTCTTTAACGAACGTCTCATGGCTGCTCGACACGAGGAAGGACACAAGCGAAAACAAAGGATCCACATATATTCTTGTGTTTCAAAGGCCTATCGATCGATGGCGTCGGGGTTTCGAGGGGCACCGTATTTCAGAAGATAGATGGCTTTGAAAACGGCGATTCCGTTGAAGAAAAGTTGGGGGGGCTACTACCACCATAGGACGACTCGGCCGTGGGATTATTCCTTGGGTTGCGGCATCACTTTTCTCAAAAATGGACTTTGGAAGGAGGCACAGAGGCTTCCGAAGCCAAGAAATAGCCTCAGAACAGAACAAAACGGGGGTGCACCTCTATCTGTATTATTAGTAGCGTGCGTCCCCAGCAAACGAAAAAACAACACCAAACCACCGAACCAACCTAAAACCACCCAAGAGCCTCCCCGACCGAACAAAAAAAAAAACACGTCAAACCAACCACGCAGCCAGCTCACCTCGTCAAGGTTGAGGTCGAGGCATCCGCACTGTCCCGTCGTCATCACTTCCTCCTCAGACACGTCCGGCTCAGCATAGCCTTTGCACTTGAACAGGTGGTCACGGAACATATCCTTACGCATCACGAACAGGTACCCGGACAGAGACAGCCTGTAGTCCTCTCCCACGATGTCCATGACCGTGTCCATGTCCTTCTGCAAAGCCACAAACACCGGGGAAGCGTCGGGAGGCGTGGAGAGGGGGGGGGGGGATTGCATTTTAGTCCAGGCAACTTTCGTGGAAGTGACAACCACATCGTTGAATTGCGATACTGGCGCAAAGAAACAAGAACTCTGCGACAAATACGGACACTACCCAAACCTCTCCATGGAGGCAGGGGCGGTAGCGGGGCGGGGGGGACAAATCAAGCGTGCAGAGTGCAGAAGCGGTAAGGAAATCTTATAAAGCACGCCAAGAAAAACACACAGGAGAGAGCCGGACTACATGAAAAAAAGGCGAGACAAAAGCTAGGACGAAAGGTCAGGGCCAAGACAACGGGCAAAGGGCATGGGGGTCTCACCACCTCTCTCACCCCCCCCCCCCCCCCCCCCGCGCCCTTCCCCCAAACGCTTCGTTCCGTCAAACGCTTCGTTCCGTCAAAATCGCGCTTGGTGCACGATCCGCCTGGTAAGCGAAAACCCTACGTTTTCCGTCCCAGCATTGTGGGAATGCGAGGGTCTACGGTCTTCCGACTACGGCTATGCATGAAACGAGAAACGAGTACCCTCTAATCCCCCCCCCCCCCTACCTCTCTCAACTCCCCATCTTACCTTGCAGTCGACGTTTCCGCCCACCCAGACGTGTACAGGCCCGTGAGGCCCGTACTGCGACCACCACGTGTAACCGTAGTACGACGTGAACTCGTCCTGCAGATTGTAGTGGCTTTGGCACCCAGGCCACGCGTCTGCTCAAAAACAAAAACCAAAGTCGGAAAATGGGAGGCGGGAGGAGGAGGAGGAGGAGGAGGAGGAGGAGGAGGAGGAGGAGGAGGAGGAGGAGGAGGAGGAGAGGAGGAGAAGGAGGAGGAGTGGGGGGGGGGAGGGGGGGGGGCGGACGGACGGAGAGGGGGGTCAGACAAAGTGATCATAAACCGAACACGCAACGGATTCAATCTGAACCCAACGACGGAACCGACTAACAAGTCGGAACTGAAATCGGAAACGTTTGCGGAAACTCCAACAGGATCCCAAAACAAAAATTCGGAAACCGAATAGGACTCGGAAACATATCGAAAACGGGTATCAAATATAAAAAATAACCATTACAAACTGGTGCTTTCGAATAGAATACGGAATCGGATACATAATCGATAACGGAGTCGGAATCAGCATCTTTTCGAGAAGGTGCGTATCAAACATAACATAAACCCACATAAATCGTTGCTTTGGAATAAAAAAACGGAATCCGGAACGGGATCAGCACGTACATATCAAGTTGCATACCACGTCCATCAACCTAAAAAACTGAACTCACAGAAATCGGTGCTCAGCTCCCCGCACATCTCCCCCAGGCCGCGCGTCAGGTACCCCCGCGAGTTCACGTTCCACGGCGAGCGCATGCGGCCGTACACGTCCGCCCCGAGCATGTCGCGGTGCTCCTGGGCCACGATGGGTATCTCCATGTAACCCCACCGACCGTCCTTCACCTATAGCATAACCGACAAATTACGTGATGAAGTTTTGGCGACCGTAGCAGGGACGTTATGAAGGGGGAGGGGGGGGGGGAGAGCGGGGGGGGGGGGAGGGGGAGGGGAAGGTGAGAGAGCGGGGGGGGGGGGGATGAGGAAATGTGGATGGGGAGATGGGAGATGGGGGGGGAGTAGTATCGGACCGGAGACAGCACGGTGGGAAGACGGCTTTCATGTAGAAACTTAAGGTTACCGCCGAAAAGAGGCAGCACGGCGTAGTTGTGGTTGCCTTCGGTCGGACAAGGTTGTCATACACCTGGTATGTTATGAAAAAACTAAAAGACACTCCAACTGAGAGATCGAAAGATTTCGTCGAAACTCATTTTTGTAAGCTGTGTGTCATACTCCGATCGCGCGTATTACTGGGTGTGTGTCCTCATTAGTCTAAGGATATAGGCCGGAGACTCCGATAGAACTACCTGGTAGCTTGTACCAGGGTCAACAGGGTGACGTCAATCAATCTGTGCACGAAAACTATTAACACAACACGTCACCCACCGTATAGAAAGTTAGATCGTCAAATCAAGCTCACAAACGTTGAACGTTGGAGTTAGTCATCTTCCGCTACGCATGACTTGGAACACCTGTTTCTGACCACACGAAAAACATATCACACGTGCACCACTTCTTTTGCCCTGCATGCACCGCCTACCTGGTAGTCAACGGGATCGACGCCACCAAACCACTCGGGCGTCCAGAGGTCAGACGCGTCCGACAGCCTGCTGTAGTCGCCGTCGAAGTCCGTGTCAATCTTGGCTCCCTCGATCGTGAAGTCCCAGTAGGGGAGGCTCAACTTGGGGTTGACCAGCTGGAGACTACCCTCGAACATCATCGTGACCATGGAGTGGGTGATGCCGAACCCGATCCCGTCTGATGCCAGCGAAAACAAACAACGAACCGCACGTACGAAAAAAACGTCAAGACGAGCCCAAAAAAAAAAGAGCAAAAACTAACAAAAAAAAAGAAAAATGAGAACATCGAGAGCAAAAATGAAAACGGGGTACAAGACAGTCAGTACGGGTCCTCCGATAAGGCGGTATCCAGATATAAGGCGGTAATCGCTTGGCACGACTGGGGAGTTGCACTAGTAACCCGGAATGAATAAGGCGGGTTTCCCCTATAAGGCGGTCATAGTGTTCTACCACACCACCGCATTACTGGGGGAACCCTATATAGTGTTATATAGTGCTGTACCTGATACCAGCTGCCTGGGACGTGAATAATTAAACACGAACGCAGCCTGTTGCTTTTTCACTGCGAAAAATGTCCTACTCTTACTACATACCTGATACCCTTTAACGCTGGTAGTATACAACACTTCCCATGCGTTATGGAAAACAAAAAAAACGATGCAGTCATCAAGGAGTTAACCCCCCCTTCAGAGCCCCGAATTCCCTCTCTATACTAACTTCAAGTAAATGTGTCCAGTCGTGAAGGGGTTCAAGACAACAAAAAGAAAAGAAAAAAAACTCTGTGAGTACGAGTCACCAGGCGTTTAATTGCGCACGTACGTGCAAGGTTTTCAGATTTGCACGTGAACTCAATACTGCCCCTGCCGACCTCGAGAGCAGACCTCGACCGCCCCCCAAAGGGTTGGGGTTGGGGTTAGTTAGTCTGGGGTCGGGTTGGTCTGGTCAGCGCAACCGTCGTTTTGTGCGGACCTGCACATAGGGAGGCGCGATACATAAATCGCTATTGAATTTGCTGTACGTACGTGCAAATCTAAAAAACCTTGTACGACGTACGTGCAACTTCAAAGGGGGCCCAGTACGAGTACGTATGTATGTACAAAAAAAACATTTGAAAAAAAAACTTCGAAAAAACACTCCACCATTGCAAAGATGACCACAGCAGTTGATCTATATTGTAAAAAAAAATACACTCCGCCAGCTATCAGATCGAAGATTTCATGTCGTCAAAACTCATCTTTGCAAGCTGTGTGTGATACTCCGATCGCGCGCATTACTGGTTGTGTGTCCTCATCAAAGACAAGGGTCGGTCACTCCCCTTTCTATATACACGAGGATGTCTAAACCCGTTACCTACCGTGGAGATGGTCGCAGTTGATGTCGGACGCGCCGACCTGGTGGAACATGTCGATCGCCCACACGTCCAGGTAGTGCTCGCCGTAGAGCACTTGCCCTTCTTCGGTGGGCACATCCCACAACACCTGGTTTCATATGTAACAGAAGGGAGGGGGGTTAATTCGTAAATCATTCTGTTTGCTTTGTGTATCCTCCAGTGGATGGGGAAAAATAGAAAGATCAAGTCAACGGGTGGGTTTGATAATTATATAAACTTATTCTACGAACGTCAGAGAGGTCGACAAACTTGAAACTGTTTTATAAACAAATATTTCAAGGACGTCAGCCGTGAGTTCGACGAATTTCGGGTCAACACTCATCTTTGCAAGCTGCGTTGTTGGTGCTTGTAATATACTGTATGGGTGAGTTTTTTATTGGGAGGGGTCCTATTTGCTTTAAAATACATAGACTAAAGTCTATATGTTTTGTTTTTCTCCACTATAGTCTAATGGTTAGTGTTGGTATTTTACTGTAGGTGGGAAATTTTGAGCTAGATCTAACACTAAATTATACCTGGTACCTGGTATCCATTTTATAAATCTATTGCTACTGCTGTAGTTTCCACTATGCTGCTCTATGATATGTACGGTACTCGTAAGTGTTTTTTTTTTGTTTTCCCCCCCCGCTTTATTATTTGCCAATCTGCGTAATACATCGATATTATGTTTTCAGTATATTTGTTTCGCCGTTTGTTTCGAGATTCGTAGAGGCGATGATGATCTCAAAGCAGCCTGCACATAAGAGCATCGATCGACCACAAGTGAGGCTCTGAACAAATACGACTTCAACTATGAAATACTGGTTGGTCCCTTAGTCTGTGGAGCACCCCACAACACCTAAAATTCCACATCATGTGACGACGACAACGACAAAAACGCAAGTAAGTCACAGAGCAGCTTGCAAAGATAAGCAGATCCCAAAGCAGCCTGCACATAAGAGCATCGATCGACCACAATTAGGCTTAAGTCTCATGTGAGGCTCTGAAAAAATACGACGTCAACTATGAAATACTAGTTGGTCCCTTAGTCTGTAGAGCACCCCATAACACCTGAAATTCCACATCATGTGACGACGAATACGACAAAAACGCGAGTACCTGGTAAGTCACAGCAGCTTGCATAGAAAAGCGAAGGGCCGACCTAACATGCTCATTTCACACCATGTGATGACAAAACGGTCACTCTACCAAGCAGCATGCAAAGCTAACTAAAGAACCGACTCAACATGCGCAACCAAGAACGCAACAAAACACTACAAGCAGTACCCGTACGTACATCGTAGCTTTTCTTCAAGCAAAGCTAACCAAAGAACCGACCCAACAAGCGCAACTGAGAACGCAACAAAACAACAATAACTACAGCAGTACTCGTACGTACATGGTAGTTTTTTTTTTGTTATTTTTCCTTTGAATCCTCCGGCGGATGGGGAAAATAAAACGCTTACGTACACTCACCAAACTTTCACACATACTTAAAAGGTGCAGAACGAGCGATTTTCATGGCTCGTGAATCTAGGGTTTTTTTTTTTGTGTTTTTTTTTCCCCTTGCTTTTTTTCTCCTTCTCTGGGGGTGTTATTTGGTATTGACAAGAGAATGGCGTTGAAAGCGTTAAAAAGCATGTCGCTTTTGTCGGGCAAAAAACACAACAATAAAGCACATTCTCACAACTTATGATACAACAAATATATGCCAAGATTAGTTAAGTTTCGACGAAACCCTCCATCTCACAGCTATAGTTTTTTTTTTTACCTTTTCTTGAAAAAAAAACATAAAAACGACAGATCAGTTTTCGACGAAAACCTGCCTCGATCTCACAGAGCGGTAAGTGTTATTTCTGATTATCAACCACTACGAAAAAAAAAAAAAAAAACGAACGGACGGACGAACAAACGAACGACCTATACGAAACCACGTAAAGACAAAAAACAAACGACACACACGCACGCGCCCCGATGCCAATGTTCCCAGCGCAGCTTGCAAACAAACGCAAAGGGAGCATTGGCAATTTCCACTCATTTTTTAAATGCTCGTTCGTGTATATCTCGTCCAAACACATGTAATATGGGTACAAGTACGTAGGGGTGAGTACGTTCAAATGCCATTCTCTTCGCTTTTTTTCCCCAGCCCCCACGTGTAACTCCCTGCGTCTACTTTCCCCGTTAACCCCTTTAGAGCCCCCGAACTTTCCCTACACTAAATCCAAGTTATTTTGTCCCCCAAAACGGGTTTCCAGTTGTGAAAGGGTTAACCCCTTCCGTGAAGTACCCCCGGTTTTCGGGCAAAAACACTTACAATCAGTATAGGACCATTTTTTGCAGGGCAAAATACGGGTTCTTCTATTCCTCTTGGGACCCTCCGTATTTTAGCGCCGAAAACAACCACGATTGATGGCGATACTTCCAAAGGGTCTTCGAGTGCACAGTATCAGCGCGCCGCAGTACGAGCAAAATATCATGCTCCCTGCACCCGGCCCGTACACGACTTTACCTGTGTTATATGGAAGCATCCCGGCAAGGGGTGTAGCAGATTCTAAGGATTTTCTGAGCTCTCCACACGAAGAGCTCAAAATCAAAATCAACATCAACATCACCCGAAACAGGGGCCTCAAACGCATTCAATCGCGTAACCTCACCAACACTTGTATACGCTACTCGTAATCCAAAACCCAAAACATGTCTACCCGTAAAAGGTATCGATCAGACTAAGCGCTAGTTTTTTTACTTGGAGGAGGTCAACCGGACAGAAACGCCCAAAAATGTGCAAACGCTACCGTCGGAAGACTCGAAAACTATTAGTTCGGACACCAATTTTGTCATCATCGCCAAAACAGCAGTGGCCGATGCCGTCATCGGCAATTTTCGTCTTCGTCGTCTGTGCGAGTCGACTAACATCGACTGAAGAGTGCCTACTCTTGTCACATGTAAAATAGGAGCCGTCAATTTTGGTCAACTTTTTCCCCTTAAGCATCAAAGGGGGCCAAGAAACATCGTACACCAATTACGGGTAGTTCGTCTCCAAAAACAAGGCGCACAGGAGTAACGTAACTTTATGGCTTTTACGCATACTATCGAAACCATCGAGACGCGCGGCCTTATCAGCCTTTTTTGTGTGAGTATATCATGCCTCGCGCGCGTCGTGCATATTGTTTAGTACAACCCCCTGGGTTGTGTCGTATAACTCCTTCGATTGTGTTTTCAACTCGTTGGATTGTGAAGTACAACTCCTTCGATTGCGTCTTACAACTCCCTGGATTGCGTCGTATAACTCCTCGAACTACTCGTTGGATTGTGTCGTACAACTCCTTGGATTGCGTCGTACAACTCCTTGGATTGCGTCGTACAACTCCTTGAATTGTCCCTGTATTGTGTCGTACAGCTCCTTGGATTGCGTCTTACAACTCCTTCGATTGTGTCTTACAACTCCTTCGATTGTGCCGTACAACTCCTCGGTTTATGTGGTACAACTCCTTCGATAGCGTGGTACAACTCCTTCGATAGCGTGGTACAACTCCTTCGATAGTGTGGTACAACTCCTTCGATAGTGTCGTACAACTCCTTGGGTTACAACTTGTGTTGCAACCCCTTGGATTGTGTCGTACAACTCCTTCGCTTGTGTCGTAAATCGGAACGCAAATGAACCCCCTCCCGAGCCAGCACCCCTCTTTGCTTCGTGCGGAAGACGCTGTCGTCGTCAACAGCTTTCTTCACTTTTCCACCTCTGGAGCTCCAAACGGGCTGATCACAATATTCGGGTACATTCTACATACAACAACACGGCATCATACTCTGCCCTCTGCCTCCGCAGCCCGGGCTGTTTGGTATCGCCGACGTTGCAACCGTGTCACTGGTTCTCGACAATTTCCCCCACTCAGGCCCCAAAGCGGGTCACGTGAGAACGGACAACAGCAACAGCAGCAGCAACCCTAGAAGCACCCTTACAGGCGCTCTGAATGGGATGCCACTCACGTATACAAGCAACAAACGCCGACCTTTGTCGGATGCCACATGAAAAATGATCAGCACCGGTATTGTTGTGTCCCAGGTTGACCTCGGCCAGGTGAACAATGGGTGTACAGCAGTAGTGGCTACGATATAAGATAATCGATATAAGAGGAAGTACGGATACAAGAGAACTTTTTGGGTTGTCACGAAAAAATAAAATCCGATAAATGAGACAATTTGTCTTATTCCCGAGATTTTCTCTTATATCGAGCTCGTAATGCCGCACACACAAACACACGCACACACGTGCAGACGGCACGCCCGACGTTTCTTACTGCCTTTGAAAGGCTATGGTCGCTCGGATGAGCAATCACGGGTCGAAAGAAGCGAAGAAAACGTGTATTGGAGACTTTTTGGACATGGGAAGGAGGCAAGAGAGGGTGCTTCTGGGTGAACATCGATGGGGAGCGGGAAGAGGAGCGCGCATAGTTGTCTGCACTTCTGTTCGCTGCTGATTTGTGGCGCGTTTTTCCTTGTTAATTATAACGAGTACGGGAACATAATACATGCATCAGCCACTATTTCGTCCAACCTGCAACGCGTTTGGAAGACTGGTTTTCGCGGGGGGGGGAGGGCACAGGTATACACAGAGCCAAGCAAGCGTGAGCACACAGTTACTCTTGTTTTCGGTGGGTACATGCTAATAAAACAGATCGAACGGTGCATCGAGTGCACAAGGCATTTCCGCAGCATGAACAAGACCGTACCGCAGTCGCTGTACATGAAGATCCAGCACAATACCTACTAACGGCAGATACACTTCTACTGAACCGTACATTATCTACAGAGTAGATCATTATCTATTCACGGTGCGCACGATTGCGACGACTGCAAGGGCCAAGAATTACTCTTTCTGTTGATAAAAATAGCAGGAAACGAACCCACCCCCCGACAGCTCGAACTCCGACCTCAGCCAGGACCCAAGACCGGCCAGAAAAAAAATAAACACGGCTGTGCCGCTTTCGATTTTCGCCAACAATTAGTGTCGGGTCGCGAACAGCAGTGATCGAAGGTAGGGCAGGCGGCGGTGTGATGGTTGGTTAGCGTGACGGGAAACCCCTGGATTCCTCTTGAATTTTTGTTTTTCATTATTCCCGCCCAGCTTATTTTCGATTTTAACCTCTTGAATGTTTCATTATACCCGTCCAACTTATTTTCGCCTTTAACCTTTAGCGTCGGTGCCACAGAAGGAATCATCACCAGTAGCCTACTGCAACTGCCCAACACCTGACCAAGCGTGCAGGCTAGTCGAAACTATACTTACATACAAGTACAGCAGTCCGTGACACAAACCGTCGCGGGCGGGGAACCGCAATTTTCACCCCCGCTTCAGAACCGCGCCGAGTACCATTATTAGAAAAATGACGTGGGTTATTGTTGCGGCATTCTGTCTCACGCTCTTGTCATATTATAGCTCGGCCGGGGGGAGGGTCACCGAACGGTTTGATAGCGCCTTCATTAAACCGTCCTGATGACCTTGGAACTTACAACTACTATATAACGTAAGAGTTGGGTTCTTTTCGCGGCCTCATGTCGCATGCAGAGAACGGATATAAACATACGTATATATATTTTTGCTGAAAGTGCTCGGTTGTTGCACCCCTGGCATTTCCGGGGGTCCCGCTTCGACACCGCCTCCGTGCATTACTTGCAGAACGGTCCAGCTTTTCTTTGATTTATTTCTTGGGGGTTCTTTAATTTCCACAATTTGTTTTGTACTTGCACGAAGTTTCATCAGCTGAGATCTCGCCCAGCACCCCACCGCAGCGCCATAGCTCAGCAGCGCAGCGCTATAGCTCAGCAGCGCAGCGCTATAGCTCAGCAGCGCAGCGCCGTGCCCTGCGATGCCCTGCCGTGCCCTGCAGCTCAGCTGGGTAGCGCACCGCAGCGCTAGCTCAGCAGAGCGCAGCGCCGTGTGCTTTGCCATGCTGCGTGCTTTGCTGTACTTTTACTAGTTCGTAGATACATGCCAGTAGCATTCGAAGTATCATACCACGTAGAGGTACTATTGATGCCACACACACCAGGTTTGTACATATTACGTGGTTGCATCATAAACAATGCACCCCCAGTTCAGGTCAGCCCGGCTATATATATATAGATCAGCAGCGCAGCGCAGCGCAGTGCGGTGCCGTGCCCTTAGTTTTGCGGTGCTGCGTCGTGTGGCGCTGTGCGTTCTATTGAACATACAGCAGTAGTAGTACCAGATATGATACAGGTACCAGGTCTATGTACGCGTTGTTTACTCGTCTTTTTGCTTTCTTCAGTTGATTGTCCTCTCTCGGTCCCCATGCCCCCCCCCCCCCCCCCCCCCCCGCACAGAGCACACGTACTGCCGTTCAGAACGTGACACCAACAAGCACACAGCACAGAGCACGGTAATTAGCTCTGCACAAGCACCTCTTGGCATTATTATCAATTCGATATTCGCACCAAATAATCACGGGCCTCTTCTTCCTGCCCCCTTTACATATGTTTCAGTCACATTCTTCCGTTCGCGAGCGTAGCGGGCGGCGTCAGCCGCCCGCGGAGCGGAGTCCTGTGCTTTCTTTAGAACCACACACAGTGCCACCAGGCGTTAGGCGAAGTACCAGGTACCAGGTACCGGTAGTACCTGCGTGTACTCATCTGTTTGCTTTCGTCGATTTTGTTCTCCATCTCGGTTCTCTTCGCAATTTTTTCTTCGCAAATTACACTCGTACTACTGCCGATCAGAACGCGACATCGCCAACAACCAGCACAGCACAGACAGGGCAATCAGCTCCGCACAAGTAGCTCTTGGCACTATCAAAACGCCAGTTGCACTAAATCATGGGCCTCTTCTCTCTGCCTCCTTCACATTTAGTTAAAATCTTCCTTGCGCGAGCGTAGCGGGCGGCTAACGCCGCCCACGGAGCGGAGCCCTTGTACAATGTACTCGTGTCATATTACAGCTCGGGCGGGGGGGGGGGACTGAAAGGTGGGATAACGCTTTCATACAATCGCCCTGCTGACCTTGGTACTTACAATTAGTATAGGACGTAGAGTTGAGCTTTTTTCGCAGCATCATGCCACATGCAGTGAACGGATATCATATGCCGGGTGTAGTTAACCCTCACCCCCCTTCCCCGCCGCCCCCGTCACCTACTAGCATTACGCGTGCAGTAAGCTCCTACCGGGTATTCACTTGGGGGACCTATCCCCCCTATACCCTCCCCCCTCCCCTCACCGGTCATACGTCTACACAGGGTATACATCATTTTAAACTGGATGGTGCATTCCACAGCCGTCAGATTTTGTCCCCGCCTCAACAACTGGTTTATAGTTTCCGCGCGCAAATATTGATGAACACCACCCCGTCTACCCTGCTGGTACAAGCTACACTACAATACAAGCTACACTGTTGTAGTTTGAAGGGGAGTCGCCGACCTATATCCTTAATGAGGACACACACCCCGTGATACGCGCGATCAGACGATCACACACAAGCTTGCAAATATGAGTTTCGACGAAATCTTCGATCTCACAGCCGGAATGTATCTTTCATCTTTTTGAGTGTATCTTTTTTTTTTCATTGTGACAAAAGGGGGGGGAAGGGGGAGGAAATGAGGGGAGGAGGGGAGAAGACAAGAAGGGACGGGAGGGGTTCACGCGACGAACGAACGAACAAAAACAAGGAACGAATCAACGCACAACAACCATGGAACGAACGAACCTTCCTCCCCTTTCCCCCTTCCCTTCCTGTACTCGTGTCACATATATCGTACGATTTTAGGTTCAGTCTGTAGTACAATATTTCAAAACGGTCCAAATAAAATGCCAAGTGTTAAACTCCCGATCCTCTATATAGCTTACAGGCATCACAGCTTACAGGTATCACGCCGGTACCCGGAATCTGGTGTTACGTACCGCGGGTACGATCACTACACATTTTTCAGGCACGCGTAGTTCCCACAGGTGCTATGGCCTACGGCGGCTGAACAGGCTGGCAACTGGTATCAAGGGATCTTCGAAGCGGCGGACATTTCATGGCGAGGTGGCACAGGGCTGAGGTGGAAAAGAGCTGATTATGTCATGCAAACGAGGACGCCAAGAATAAGGGCGAGAAGGACAAGGGAGGGGGAGGGGGAGGGGGGCGGGGGGGGGCAGCCATACTGATACCGCCGTCAATGAAAGCAGAAAACAACAGGCAGATCGTGTAGCAACACACCAATGACATGACTATTAATGGAACATGGGACCTGTGCCATCTGTTTGCTGCCCCCCAGCAACTGCCCCCCAAATATTATATTTTTTTGCTCTTGTATTGTATGGCTTGGGTTTCGCTTTTTATCCTCATTTTTCCTTGGGGGGGCGACAACGGCAGCAGCGAAATCGGAAGCCGCTGCCAACGGGAACAGGAAGAAGGTGGCAGACTGCGTGGCAGGCCTGCAGGCTCGTCTAGATGACACAGCAGAGCTGGAAAACTATTATGCTGCTCGTATGTCCCCTCTGTGATACGTGTACGTACAAGTAGTTTGTTTTTGCTTGGCGTTAGTTCTCTATTTCGTTATTTCCTTCTCCCTCTATCTGCCTCTCCTTCCCTTCCCCCTTCACGGTGATAGTGACGCACCACACTCTTCCAAAGCCTACTGATGTGAAGACAACACACGGGTGCATCTTCGCTCGGCAAGTCTACCCATCCATGCGGCCATCTGGACAAAAGCAGTGACTACAGGCGTCACGCTTTCTAAAGTTTTTGGAGACATGATACGGGGAGCATTGCCCACATAGACGGCGTCAAGCCATTCACGAGCAAGATGGTTCGGTTCATCATCGAGAGCTCTAGAAAACGATGGTTTACGATTAATATGTCTCCCAACCTTGCGCAAAACGCGCGCGTCGATGACGACCGCACCTTACATTGGAGACATTAATAAACCAATAACATCACGGAGGGGTCCAATACCTTTTTTGTAGGGGAACTATTGCGCCGCTATCTTGGTGATGATTTCGCTTTTTCGCTCGTATCCCAGCCAGGTACTATTGCGACTCAAACAATTGCTGTCACGTTCATCTAGTCAGTCCGGGGTAGGTTTACGGGGTACACGAGTTGTACCTTTCCTAGAATATCGTTTTTTGTGCGCTTCTTGTGTAAACTCGAGCTGGTTTGTCTTTCGTTTGAAACTTTGTGTGAATCTACTGTAGGTCGTATTTTTTTGCGTTTTTCTTGCGTAAAATGAAGCCAAAAAACGTGTTTTGCGTCTCCGGCGGCGCCTTCAGCTGGGCCCCCTCGGCCGGGGAGGGGCTCTTATGGCCCGCTTCGCTGGCCTACCTTAAATCGGAAGCCAGCCGAATTACCGACTTAAGTCAGCTGGTCGACTTCGCCGACTATGTAGCGACCAGTTACTAGTCGTAACATGAAACCGACTTGTGTTTTTTCGGTATTCGCCGTACGTAGTGTTTGGTTGGGGACACGTTTTGTGGCATTCGCCGTAGGTGTTTTTATTATTCAGTTTCTTTTTTATCGATTGACCTAAGGTGCAGCGATGCTGGCCCCGAACTACACCCGACTTCGGGAGTGTAAGTGCGATCACCTCGTTTCTGCTCTAGGGTATCTCAAGGGATCCTGATTAACGCCATTTCGACGGGGGGGGGGGGGGGGGGGATTTTAAACGAAACGCAGTTCGTTACTTCGTTTTCAAGCGTACATTCGCGCACATATCGCAATTTTTTCGGGGCGCGCAACAGACGCCGAACCACTAATTAATGCCCTGTTCCAAGTTCCAAACACGGTTCGTTATTTGGTTTTGAGGCGTGTATTCGCGCTCACATCGCAACTTTTTCGAGGCGCGCAACGGACGCCGAACCACTGATCAATGCAAGGCATGCTGCGAAGCATGCCCTAGCAGGCTTGTAGCGAGTGGGGAGGGTCTTTCTGGCGGGTGAAAGGCTGGACTCACCCCCAAGGAGTGATAACTCCTTGATGCTGCGTGTGGCCGCGAGGCTTGGGCGTGGCGGTAGAGTTGGGTCGTACGTGGTGCGTTAGGCATGATCACCTACGATTCGCGCGTCTTTTTAGGCAGCAGCGGCGGAGCAGCAATGCTTAATCGGGATGCTCGTGCGCGGAGGCAGGCGCCACCACGAGCGGCACTACAGCGCAGTCTTGGTTTGAGTGGAGGGAACTGCGCCGGCAGTAGGCTGGATTCGACGACGAAGGGGGAGGGCGACTGAGCGTCGACGGGCGGGGAAGAGACCGGATTGAACTCTCCCTGCACGAGAACTTTTGGTTTTTCAGGTCAGCACCACACGCTGCGAGGAGCACTTCGTTTTTTGGGGACGGGGGAGAAGGGGAACCGATTGGAATTGAGCGTCAACGAGAGCAAGTGCGAATGAGCGGGCCGAGTGAGCTAAGGCGATGAGGCGGCCATGGAGAACCACAGCAGGAGGATGGCATACAAAGACCCACGACCCTTCATCTTTGCGCGGGATCAATATACAAAACTTAGAAAATGACGCAGCACTTTCAATGAAGCAGCACTTTCAATGACGCAGCACTTTTATTGACGCAGCAGTTTCACGCCAGCTAGCGCCCTTGAATGCGAACGCATTTCAGTTAATTTGACGCACGACACGCACGAATGAAAATACACGTGAAAATGTGGTCAGCGGACACGGCCAAACCATGTCAAATCACGAATCGAGACTAAACCACTAGAGCTTACCACTTTTTCGACAACATGGTTGACGCACACTGTGTATGAGACAAAGTGGAGGGGGCGGGGGGAGGGTGCCCTCGACTAAACAGTAACAAATGAATATCAATGGCCAAGAGCCTGCTGCATACCCGAGCCTGGTATCTGGGCGCGGGGCCCGCCCTGAGTGCTTCCGTATACCTCATACAAGGGCAGAGGTCCCATTTCTTGTGGAATGGGACATCTCACGAGTCTGTAGTCTACCTTCGTAGCTAGGTTCGCGAAGGAGCTATTAATAACATACTAGTAACAAGTAGCCTGCTTTGCTTGAGGGGGGGTTGTATTCCCTTTTTTCGGCTACGTATCCACAAGGTTAAGGCTTAAGATCAATCCGCCAAACGATGAAGACAAAAAGACAGAAAAAAAAAAAAAATCGGTCGGCGTTCGTACTCCCCTCCATGTGTCGCCGAGAACATACGCTTGGAAATGAATTCGCCCCAAGGGTGTACGCTAGCGTTGGGTTGCGAAAGCAACTGACTTAAATCGACACACGACGCGCATGAAAACACGTGGAAGTGTGGTGAGCTTAAGCTTTATTTTTCCCCATCCGCCGGAGGAAAAAAAATAAAATAAAAACACACACACATCGGTCGGCGTTTGTACTCCCCTCCTTGTGTTGCCGAGAACATACGCTTGGAAATTAGTTCACCCCAAGGGTGTACGCTATTTTGCGTGTTGGACGCATATACAATACCTAGTACCGTACGGTATACGATACTTGCTGTAGGCAGTTACATGCATGGTCTACGGCGGTACGACAGAGGCATAGCAGGGGGGGTGATGAAGCAGGCTTGTACGGGCGGCTCTGTCGCTTCGCTTCCACCACCTCCCGCAGCTGCAATCTAGCAATCTATTTCCAGCGTCATTTTGGAGGGGGTGAGGGAGACAGGTGGGCGAGAATAAAACTAAATGTCCGATTGGCTTGCGGTCATAGCCCATGTAGGGTGAGATCGATTACTGAACATTAACCCTTTTATACTACATCGTGGTGACATTGTGGCGATGTAGCCGTGGCACATGCGGCTGCCGAGCGGTACCTGGGACCTGCAGAAGCAATTAATGAACGAAAACGCAAGCCTCAAGCCAAAAAAAACGGTGTACATGTGCAGCTGGGGAAACCGGGGGAGGTATCCAGGCATCCCCAGGCCAAGTGACGTGACCCTGATTACGCTGTTAAATAGTCATTGTGAGGACAACGAAAGAAATGCCGCACACTGCTGTCAAGTGGCAACACAAAAAGTTATATTGACAGACCACATGTATGGCAATACGGCGGAGTGTGGCCAGCTTACTAATCCCTTTACGACTGGAAACCCGTTTTTTGGGGAAAAAAATACTTGGATTTAGTATAGGGAGGGGTTCGGGGGCTCTGAGGGGGTTGAGCTTCATTTTTCCCCATCCGCCGGAGGATGAAGAAAAAAAAATAGAAACGAAAAACTACGAGTACTACTACTTGTAACATTTAGTTACACTACCAAAGCTGTGAGATCGAAGGTTTCGTCGAAACTTATCTTTGCAAGCTGTCTGTGATACTCCGATCGCGCGTGTTACTGGGTGCGTGTCCTCATTGAGGACGCAGGTATGTGGGTCGGCGACTACCGTTATGGTATAATAAAACATGCAGGGCGACATTTTACGTTTTACGTGTAAGAGTCGATGTGAACGCGCCGCAGGATAATGTTCCAAAGGTCGCGCTGTTGACTATTGCACGGCGGTAATTCAAGATAAGACACTTTGATATTTTCCCAACTTCCTACCAGGTAAAAACTTGAAATACACTCCAGCTGCGAGATCGAAGATTTTGTCGAAACTCATCTTTAGAGCTGTTGTGATACTCCGATCGCGCTTATTACTGGGTGTGTGTCCGCATAAGGATATAGGTTGGCGACTCCCCTGGAACTACAGTGTAGCTTGTACCAGGGTCAACAGGGTGATGTCAGTCAGTCTGTGCGCGGAAACTATAAAACCTGTTTTTGAGGGGGACAAAATCTGACAGCCGTGTAAGGTTTATACAATATCACAGCGGGATCAAGGTACAAGGCACGAGATACAGAGTAGTAGACCTAACCCAACCCATACAACTAACCCTTTCAGCACCGCAGTCCCGACACGGGGGAGAATCACTTGGAGTTAGACTACAAAAAAATTAGGAGTTGGAAATGGGCTAATGATAAATGTAAGAAGCTGTTAAATTCAAGTATCTGAGCCCCGCAAAAACGGAGCCAGAAAAAGGCCGAGAAGGCGGTTTTTTTGCGCCCCTTCTCTTTTGGGAACAAATATGCCGAACTGCGGACCACGGCTTCCCCCTCCTACAAACAAGTTTCGCGAAAACGATACTTGTACAGGTGCAGTAAACCTTACATCCTGCAAAATCCTGCAAAATCCTGTTGTTGTTGTTGTTCGCATAAACAAGTCCGTGGTCACAGGACAGGCTCCAGTCACTCTGGAGTGGACGAACCCTTTCTTTCTTCTTTCTTTTTTTTCACACACATCTACTTTCCGGCTTCTGGACAAGCCCGTGGTCACACGTGTCGTTCCTTCTCCCCCCCCGATTCTTGCCTTCAATTTTCATCGCGCATAGGGTTAAGCAATCCCACCACACTGCTCGTCGACTATTCATCGAGTGTTGCCAACTCACGCTCTCGCGCTTTCCGCAAATCAATGAACCCCACAATATCATGACCTAACTCAACTATAGGAGGAGCTAGGGAAGTGCGCGCATTTTATGGCGTTTCTCCTGATCGGTAAAAAATGCCTGTGGGTATACCGTATAAATGTGTACTTGGGACAAGGGCTCCCCCCGCGGGCGGCTCACGCCGCCCGCTATACGCTCAGAGAATAATACAACCAAATGTGAGCGGGACAGAAAGAAGAGGCCCATGATTTGGTGCAACTAGCGATTTGATAATGCCGAGAGCTACTTGTGCAGAGCTGACTGCTTTGTGCTGTGCTTGTTGGCGATGAAACTTCTGATCGGTCATACGGGTGTAATAATCTGCTGAAAGAAAAACATGAAGAGACCGAGAGGACCGAGAGGGGGGACAATCAACGAAGAAAGCAAGGAGACGAATACACACGTACATAACGGTACCTGGTACATGATACTCTGCATGGTACCTGGTACTGTTGTGGGTCCGAAAGGCCGCACAGCGCAGCACGGCACAGCACAGCACCACAGGGCAAGGCACGGCACCGCACGGCACCGCACGGCGCTGCGACGTGCGCTGCTGAGCTATAGCTGAGCTGAGCTGAGCTAAGCTGGGAGTGCAAATATCGCAAGTAGGACTACGACAACACCGTTAGTATAAAAGTATTATCGTTAGCGTTGTCATGTTCTATCCGTTATCACATCGAAAGTACGACTACAACGATGCAGTTTTAGTTATCGTTAGCGTTGTCATGTCTTACCCGTTGTCAAATCGGAAATGACGTTTCCCGATACATCATAAACACGCTCGGCTTACATTTCCGGTGACCACGGACGTGACTGTGATCACGGACTTGATTATGCGGGTTAATGTGACAACATAAACAACATCATCAACAACAACAACAACAGCAACAAAGGCTGTGGTTGAGCTGAGTTCGATGTAAAGTAGTACTTCGATATAGCAATTGGTATAGAGTACGACGCATAGAGGTCGATGGCGGTGCGTCATCGGCCGCAGCGCATCCACTCGTCGTCCTCACCACCATTTAATGCCTGCATTCATGCAAGCGTCCGCTGTGGGGCAGCACTACGTAAATGAATAATCTCGTCCCCAACACTGGAAAAGTTCAAGAGCGTCAAGTTGTAAATTCGACACAAAAATAGATGCGCTAAAGCAGCTGCTGAAAAAACAGTTGGAATGCTGAACCCTATACGCGATAAAGTTAATGCACGTACCGGGGGGAGAAGAGAAGAGACCTGTGACCACGGCTTGTCCAGAGGGTCGCAGAGCCTAACGGAAAACGTAAAACCTCCTGAAAGTTGAGCTTAAAAGTAAACGCCATGATGAAATTATAAAAAAAAAAAAAAAAAATCAATAAATCGTTATTCGTATCCACGGCCCTCAGTCAGACACGACGCAATATTTAATTCGTAGGGCTGGGCCCTGGTCCAGTGTGTACTGTACTGGGTGAAGGGGATGCCAGGGTGCCAGTACTGTGAATATCTACGTACATCCTACAAAAACGCCTCAATAAACAGGGAAAACCCATCTACATTTAAGGCGTAAGAGCATAGAGGGCACACAGAACAGCTAGAGGGGGGAGCTAAAGAAACCTTTAACATAAACTCGATAACGCGGGATTTTTGTCTTTTTTGGTTTCGCCGGAGAATCTGATACTACATCATGTTTGGAGCAATATTGAATTTACCGGTAGCTGGGTGTGAACATGAATATTTACGTATCTGAGGCCACCATTTCGCAAATGGTACCAGCGAGCGATTCGGTTTGGCACATGTCAAACGTGTTGTTGAACGTACGTCCCACCTCTTCGACATCTAGGCCGCGTGTTGTAATGTGCCGTATTCCTGCGCTCTCCTTTCCATCATACGCTTCGCTCGCTTTTACTTTCCTTACATTTGCTTCTTAAGTCAATCTAACGCCAATGTGCACTTGAAAAAAAGTCCCGAAAAAGACATATTTTTTTAGCTCTAGCGAGTACGTGCCTCCGGCAGGGCGTCTGTAGCGGGGCTATCCGGGGGCACCTCCGGCGGGACCTCCTCACCAGCCGGGGAAGGCCAGGCGTCGCGGCTTCGCCGCGGCCACCATTGTACTGGCTAGA
Source organism: Undaria pinnatifida (assembly GCA_012845835.1). Classification (NCBI taxonomy): domain Eukaryota; class Phaeophyceae; order Laminariales; family Alariaceae; genus Undaria; species Undaria pinnatifida. The sequence continues at coordinate 8,221,633 of JABAKD010000029.1, forward strand.
GCTACCAGGGCCCAGCCTTATCAATTCGTCATTCTTCGCGGGTTTCGTAACACGGAGGACCTGCGGCCTCGTCTGGATATTATGCAGTGTATGCGGGAGGCAGCTCGACCAAACAATAAAGTGGATACATGCGAGGTACGGCCTAGATACACGAACTGTCCACACAAGGAGTGAAGCTAGATACTCTTATGGTAACGGACGAGCGGGGACGGATTTGGTTGCACCCTTTCAGAGAGAGAAATATTGTTCAAAACTCGAACGCGGGGGGGCGCTGTCGCATTTCTTTCTTGCTTTGTGCGCAAGAAGCGAGGAGTAACCACTGGGAAGGGGGCGGCGACACATACATGTGTTTGCTCTACTAAAACAATAACAATTAGTTAGTCCCATGAATCACCATGCCTACCCATATATAGCAAACCCTTTGGTGACTTGTCAACGTCGTTAACGTTTAATGTATATATATATTTCCCACCTGCTAACTCCACAATTTTTTCTTCTCCTTCCTCCCTATTACTAGACGAAACTCAAATCCGGGGTCGCTCGTAAGAAGGTTTTTCTTCCCTCTTTCCACTACGGTACGCGCCTCAATTTTTATCGCGACAAAAATTCAGCACTTCCTCCCGTCGTCGACGCGCGTCGAATGGTGCTTACCCACGCTTTTAAGCGCTCTCGGCAGTTGGTTATCTCTAAAAAATAAATATCCCGAGATCTTGAACCCCTGGCTTCAACCTTACTTGTAATGTGGTTAACCACGCTTAATAGATGACCGGGGCCACCAGGCGACCGGCGAAACTCGAAATAAAAGCCAGCAAACTATTAGAGTAGTATAGTACAGGTCGTGGAAAAACTGGGTACGACCGCTATGTTCGTTACACTGCTGTATTGGATTGAACTGAACGGAACGGAACCGTTGCTGCTGATGATGTCGGTCTGTCTGTTTTTCTTGAAACATACCACAATAACATGGTATATGCGACTCCTAGTAAATTATGAAATAAAGGACGATGGATACGGTGTAGTACCGCACAGATCGGATCGCGACTCCGCGCTGCACAGGCCTGCAAGATGATCTATCCTATCCGCCCTAGTGCGGCTGCGCGTGTCTTATAAGTTTCGTGAGTTCGAATCCCCCCCGAGTGCATACTCGTATAAGTTCGATGGGGACTTATTTTTGTGCACAGATTGACTTGCGGAAAGCGCGATAGCGTGATTTAGCAACTCTCGATGAAAAAACGGCGAGCAGTGGGATTGCTGAACCCTATGCGCGATAAAAAATGAAGGCACGAACTGAGGGGGGGGAAGGGGCGACACCTGTGACCACGGCTTGTCCAGAAGCTGGAAAAAATATGTGTGTGAAAAAAAAAGACCTAAGGCCACTTCTTACACAGTCGGGTTCCGCCAGTCGAAAACGGTTCTTTTGACCAGACTTTTTTTCGGCTGGAATCTTCTGGTCCTTCTTCTTACCGTCAGTCGTCAGTCGAGTCGATTTCATAGTTTTTGCGCTCTTTCTCGAGGCGGTTGGTGTGAGGGAGTACTGCTGTACAGCAGTCGAAATCGGTTGGCAGCTCTGTGCTTCGCGCATTCTCCGCGAGCAACGGCACGACGAACCCTCGTCCCAGCGAGTTGGTGGCTTTGGGCTTAGCCGAAAGCCGCCAAAGCTATGTTCGTGGAGTTGCACTCAGCCGTGAGCCGCCAAAAAGCCACAGCAGGCGCAGCCGTTGTTAGCAGCATGGGATCGATACCGCGCGCTGCTGCCGTCGTGTGATACACGCAGCTGGCGAGCGGAACTAGGAATGTGCCACGCTGACTTGCTGCGAGAAGCAACAGCAGTGATAGCCAAGCCAGCGTCAGCGCCTTGTATGATACTGCAGTGTGGTACCTGGTATGGGTGTGTGGCCGTGTGGCCGTGTGGGTGTGTGTTTGGTGGTGGGATGAACGACGCGATCGGTTCAAAAAACACGTGTAAAACTTTTTCGACTGGGTTTTTCGGCTGGAGGATCCAGTCGAAAATCTCGAGTGTTTCGACTGGATCCGCCAGTCGGATTTCTCAGTCAAAAAAAGGTTAGTCGAAAAAGGCCTTCTTCGACTGCGTAAGAAAGCTCGATTTAGGCTTCAGTCGAAAAAGGCCGTTTTCGTCTGACAAATCCGACTGTATAGGAAATGGCCTAACAATGCGAGGGTAGTTTCTACGCTCTCATTAGACATATTTAAGCCTGACGATATGCCTATATTTTTGGCTCTAAACCAAATTAAGCCCTATCGTGTTTCAAATGTCTAAAAAAATATGCACTTGGGCACATATGCACTTGGGCACATTTTGGCCCAAGTGCATATTTTGAAGCAAATTTCCGAGTATTTTCCAACAATCAACAGCATTTCCGACGACAAATGATCGAGGCAACGCCAACAGACACTCTGCAGCACCAGCACAGCACAACACCCACGCAGTAATTGCAACGCTCAACCTAGCAAGCCGCTAGGTGTATCCCGAACCCGGGTTAATCAACCTACGTGTACAGCACCACCAGGAACGTTGGCGGTGGTCAGAGGCATCCCGCTCTCGTGGAGCGGGATGCCTTTACGAACTATTACTTGAAAAGGAGCCCTCGTTCATTTACGAGGATCGAGAACACACACAGCACACAACACACCACAATACAGAAACAACACAGCACAACACACAGACAACCAGCACCCCAACAGCCAACCCAACTACAGCACAACTAGCCGGTGGCAAAAGACCCGCGAGATTCCTCCTACCCCGGCGTTCTCTGCGGTCAGAGAGCTGGGACTCTGACATCGTTCGTCGCGCGCTCGCGCTCCTGCTCTCTCGTCCTGAGGCTGTAATTTTTCGATGCAGTAGCGGCTACGGTTTGAGATAACTTTTTAAAGAGAAAGTACGGATTTAAGAGAGAGGAATTGGCTTGTACCAATCAAAATCGATTCAAGGGAGAATTCCTATTGCTTCCGAGATTTTCTCTTAAATCGAACCATTGGGAAACCACGTGGACACACACATCACACACACAGATTGTGTTCAGGCTGCCAGGTCGCGAGGGTAGCGTTAGTCCTTGGGTTTGTGTTATTTGTAGGGCGAGTGATGTCTTGATAATGTGAAGTTTTTTTTTTTCGTTGACTCGTGTTTTATCGGGGGTTTAAATCGATGGGATGAGAGGTTGAGGGTGTTGTGTTGAGGGTACGGTGGGAGGAAGGGGTGCAGTGTGTAAACGGGTGCGTCTTTCTTGAGTGCTAGTGCATTCGTAGCCTCGTGTTGTCCTTCTAGAAGAGGTGCGAGCATGAAACACACCTATAAAACAACAAAACCACTACTGCTGTACCGACTTTGCGTGTCCACGTGCAAAATGTGCATCGCATGACACGACGATGATTTATTTTCCAAGCGCAGATCCACCAAAAGCGCACCACGTACTTGGGTCCACGTTCTCGCCAACCAAGAGAATGAGCGGTGTTTGGAGGTAGCCCGACGTGGCAACGCTTGCTGCGTTACGCGACATTGAATGATACACTCTCTACGACCTCTCTACGACCTCCTACGCCATATAGTTCGGACAAGAGCGTCTCTCTCTGGCGCGCTTTCGATTTGGCTACGGTATACGAGAATATTCTTTTAAATCGTATACCATTTTAAGAGAATATTCTCTTATACCGTAGCCGAGACGGTATAAGAGAAAGCCGGATTTAAGAGAGAGAAATTGGCTTGTACCAACCCTCTCTTAAACCGTAGCCGCTACTGTGACATATTTTTTTTGTTTGGTTTTTGTGCCCGACGTAGCGCATGGCTCTGACATCGTTCGTCGCGCGCTCGCGCTCCTGCTCTCTCGTCCTGAGGCTGTAATTTTTCGATGACACATTTTTTTTGTTTGGTTTTTGTGCCCGACGTAGCGCATGGCCGGAGCTGCTGCAGTTTACGACCCTGTTGCCTTTCCCGCGAATGCCTCACCAATGCGAGGGTGTAAATTGAACCGGGTTGATGGCCAGTCCTGCTGTGCTGCTGTACTGACTGCCACACTGAGGCACACCGAGGGCAGCAGACGCCCGCGAGGTATCCTACATATGAAACGAGTATGGAGTACGAGATATATCTAAAACTCGGCGTACGCTGATATCTAGTTATTGGGCGCTTTAGTCTATATCGCGATTTATTTGCCCGCTTCACCCGCTGTCTAAAACTCGATATCGCATTTTTACCACATCCGCCTTGGATATAAAACTCGGGTAAGCAAGAAATAACTTGCTGACAGTCCCGTACACGTATTGCGGAAAGCGCGAGAGCGTGAGTTAGCAACACTCGATGAGAAATCGACGAGCAGTGGGAGTGCTGAACCCTATGCGCGATAGAAATTGAAGGCAAGAACCGGGGGGGAGATGGTACGACACTGTGACCACGGCTTGTCCAGAAGCTGGAAAGTAGAAGCGTGCGAAAAAGAAAAAAAACAAACCAAGCATCGCACACACGTCCCACACGTCCCACGGCGTGGGCTTGACGACGTGGCTGCTGCTGCTGCTACTAGCTGCAGCGTCGTTAGCCCCGCGGAAATCTACGACTGCGTCCTGCATGGAGTTGGCGCCAGGTATACGAGACGTCCCCGCTCGGGCGCGTCTCGCCATGGTCTTGCGACGGCCCCACCAAAAGCGAAAAGAGCGATTGGCTTTGTCCAGAGTGGATGACGGAGGCAGCTCCGACGAAGAGCACGCGAGGCGTGTACGACTGCTGTGATACTGTTTTTCTACTACTGCTGTCAATATAGTCTAGTCTATTAATAGTGCTGCAGTAGGGAGTGCCGACCAGGACGGAATGTAAGGACTGTTTTGTAAATGTAACTGACACAGATACGGCACCTATAATCAGAAAAAATACAAGTTGGCGTTGAGAGCGTTGTGTTTTTGATTCAGAAAAATCACACCAGGCGCTCCAATCAACATATCGGTGGGAGACGGCGATTCCCCATTGCTACTCGTGCCAGAAGGACCATAACGAGCGTCAACGCCGAGTTCTCCAGGCAGCCCATCTCCAGCAGGACGAGGAGGGTCAGCCGCTGGCCGTTTCGTGCCAGTTCGCGTTTGCGCGCCAACACCATCTGCGTCGGAGGTGTACCATCCGTCTGCGATGCAAGGCCCTGTGCCTGTGCTGTTCAAACCTGCGCCGCTGAACCCCGGTAACCCCAACGCTTGTCGGGGCTGCTGAAACGGGTCTCCTGTCCCCGCACAAGTGACGGCATTGTCATGGTGACTGCTGTCCATGTTCCGGCAAGGGCGGCGATGATGGGGCACCTCACCAGCGCGGCAGCAGACGGCAGTCTTGGTGTCGAAGCTCTCACCTATTTTTGGTTCTGACAACTAACCCTGGATCTTCCCTCCAAAAAAAAATGAAAAAATATCGCGTAGGTGGGAATTCCCACCTACGCGATATTTCGGTATGTGCGGACCACATATGGCGAAAATATCCCAACAGCCCGCGGTCGTCTAAAACTCCAGACGCATATAATTCGGCTCTAAACGACCAATATCGCGATATTTCCGAGTTTTAGATAACTCTACGAAGCACTCAATTTTTTCACCAGGTACCAGGTATTTTTCTTGACCGTTTGTTCAAGCTCGCACAGCATGGGCAGGGGAGGGTCTTGCTCGAAGTTTCCACCCACTCATGTGCTGACTCATGAGATATATCCTCGTCTTGACATTTACGTCTGGATTAGTGCAGAAATATCATAGTCTATTTTCAAGTAGTTTGATCTTTCCTCGGCTAGAGACCACTATTTCGAGTTTTAGACATGTGATTTTTTCAGAGTCAAAATATCGAATGGCCTAGCTCTTCCACTTGGAAATACTTGAGACCTAACCTCGAGGCTTATGTTGTTTGTCGCACATCAATTCTTGAGTCTGTGGTCACACAAAGGTGCTGGAGCCCTAGGAAGATCCGAAACACCAAAAGTGAAATAAAAATTCGTCAGGGGAAATACTACGCTTTCCCGCCTAAACGCACGATAAGAAGAAGGCGCACAAGTGAAACGGTCCAAAGTGCAAACTGAACTCCATGGCCGCGGGAATCCACTCGACTACAGAATGAAGGTACCCCGTTCCCACAACTAACCAACTCGCGGCTACAAACTACAGCGGTTGGGCTGCCTGCACCGTACGAACCGCACGGTAATCGTGAGCACAGACGAACGCGCCGGCTGTCTGGAGTGCTGTAAGAGTGACGACCCGCGGGCATGCAGTGAAACAAGAGCAATCGAAACAAAAACCACGATATAAATATCAATGATCGCCCCGCCTTCCCTAGTTATTTGACAGGTTGCAGCGCAGCTACTACGCCCGTGCCTGCGAATTGAAAATTGCGGGGGGTCGTTCCCCATGAAGGGTGTACAACTCTACCAACTCTACAAAAATCAGTGACGTAAGTAACATGTTGTACTACTGCCTCGTAAAAACCCTGAAAAGAAGACGATCACTGCTCTCGTGATGAGGGTGTGCATGCGGGTCGTGGGTCTTCGTGTGCCATCCTCCTGCTGTGGTACTCCATGGCCGCATCACCGCCTTAGCTCACTCGGCCCGCTCCTTCGCACTTGCTCTTGTTGACACTCAATTCCAATCGGTTCCCCTTCTCCCCCGTCCCCAAAAAAAAAATGCTCCACGCAGCTTGGGGTGCTGATCTGAAAAACAAAAGTTCTCGTTCAGGTAGAATTCAAACCGGTCTCTTCCCCGCCCGTCGACGGCCAGTCGCCCTCCTCCTGCGTCGTCGAATCCAGCCTACTGCCGGCGCGGTTCCCTCCAATCAAACCGAGATTGCGCCGTGGTGGCGCTCGTGGTGGCGCCTGCCTCCGCGCACGAGCATCCCGATAAAGCATTGCTGCTCCGCCGCTGCTGCCTAAAAAGACGCGCGAATCGTAGGTGACCATGCCTAACGCACCACGTACGACCCAACTCTACGGCCACGCCTAAGCCTCGCGGCCACATGCAGCATCAAGGAGGTATCACTCCTTGGGGGTGAGTCCGGCCTTACACCCGCCAGAAAGATCCCCCCACTCGCTACAAGCCTGCTAGGGCATGCCTCGCAGCATGCCTTTCCGTGGCGGCAAGGGGAGCGGTATTGTATAGACTAATACGCGAACGTCGTGGTGGTGATGTCCCAATGAATCTTTAGAAAATATCTTCGGTATAACACTCCCCCAAATAAGCTGCGACTCCCGAGCTCCACTCGGCCTCCCGCGGCCTCGCGGTGCTGCCATGACCCATCCGCACAGCCGCCATATGACGTGCTGGCGAAAAAACGGCCGTCGGTGCCCCACTTCGGCGAGGGGGGGGCGTAGAAATCGCCCTCCCGGGGACGGCTCGCTTGGCCCCCGGCGCGGCGGGGAACACCCGTAGTGAACAATTGCAAATCCCGCCCAGCCCGAGAGCATTGAGACCAAAGAATCGGCTGCTGCTCGCCTGTCAGGTGTATTGCTCTACGTACTGCTGCATTGCTGTAATGCTGTACTGGGTAGGTCCGTGGGTGGATGGTGGGTGGTGGGTGGGTGTGTGTGTGTGTGTGTGTGTGTGTGTTCTTCACATTAAACCGTTCTTCTACTCGTCGACATCCAGCACACCCAGTGTCCGTACTGATTCTTCACCCTAGAAAGATCAGCTCTGTGGTCACAAGCCACGACACAGAGATAATGCATCGTAATGCATTCGACAACGCAATGTCATGCCCTAGTACTGGGTACGACAGGCACAACATACATACGTCAGCAACAGAAATACATTGGAAGAGAGAAATACGAAATAAACAAAAACAAAAACAAAAACAAAAAAAAAACGTGGGTGGGTGGTAGATGGCGGCTCGCTTGCTCCCCGAGATGGCCGAGTATCGTCGAAAAATGAAACTCCCCCCGTCTGTTTTCTGTTTCATACAAAGGTCCTCAAGAACCAACTAACTCCTCAACGCGTACCAGGTGTACTGCTGTACGTACTGCTGCACTGCTGTACTGCTGCTGCTGTATGTAGTAAAGGTTTGGTCGGTGGGTGAGTTGAGCGTTCACCGCGTCGTCCGTGGTGGGGTGCGTGGGCGGTTCCGTACGTGGGAGTCACTTTTAGTCCTGTGGGAGATGAACATTTTTTGAAGTTTGTAAAATATCGGCCTCCCGCTGGTGCTTGGGAGTACCACCGTCCCCACTGCTAGGGTTCAGGTTTAGGTTAGGGCCAGGGTTAGGGGGTGGGTTGGGTCTACGCCCGTACCTCTATCCGTGCTTTCTGCTCGCAAACAAGAACAGCCCACCGCCCCAAAGATCCGGGCGGCCAACTTGTGAGGTGCGCTCTGTTTTCTATATACTAGAAAACCTAAAAACAGATGTTTATATTTCCACCCATCTACATCCAGCACAGCCAGTGTCTGCGCTGATTCCTCATAGACAAGCTAGCTGCACCTTCAGCGAAACGAGTGCTAGCTATAAGGCAAACCGAATCCTGCTGCACATACTGGTGCTTCTATAGAACCTACCTATTAACAGGTCAAGTATCACGACGATACTATATTTCCGCTTACAATGATTGCTACCAGGTATGCCAGAAAACGGTAAACCGTGAAAGGTATTACGACATTTCCGCCGACAAATGATTGCTATGCCAGAAAATGTGACAGACTAATCGGTGAAAAAGTAAGCAAGCTGGGTGTAAAACGAAAAATAAATGTTTTGCCGCATGATCCGCTTTGTTTTTGTTTTCCCACCTCGAGCTGGCGCATGGGCACAGAAAACACCTGAAACGACATTTTGGCATTTTGGTTTTTCGCGCGGACAGACGGACAGCAGGACTAGACAGCTGCTGTACAATTGCTAAGATGAGCATCGACCCCATATTTGTCGAACTCACAGCTGATGTTGGTAGAGTAAATTGATAAAATATCGGCGACAGACCCTTATCGAACACAGCTGACGATTTTGATTTTAAAAAGTTCCACAAAATGTCGGAGACATATATACCGTGATTGTTGTTGTTGTTGTTGTTGTTGTTGTTGTTGTTGTTGTTGTTGTTGTTGTTGTTGTTGTTGTTGTTCTCACATTAACTCGCATAATCAAGTCCGTGGTCACAGATGTATACCGGTGAATACGGATGAGACGGGCAAAAGGAAAAAAAACACAACCTATACCGGTACAAAACCTAGTTTCAGCAAAGGCACGGAACCGAACCGGGCAAGTAGTAAAAATAGTTGCTACTACTACTGCTGCCGTTACCGGTGCATATGATACACTACTTGGTGCATACCTAGTACATCACATCAAACTACTGCTACTCGGAAAAAAAAAGTTACTCGCGCACTTTTGAGTTACCCGTGCTTCTTCTTGTGGTACCTGCCTGGAAACTGCTTGATGCATACGAGTACGCGGCGCGATACTTTCTGGCAGAGAAATTATTACAAAAATAAAAATACACTCCAGCTGTGAGATCGAATATTTTGTCGAAACTCATCTTTGCAAGCTGTGTGTGATACGTACTCCAATCGCGCGTATTACGGTTTGTGTGTATATAGGTCGGCGACTCCCCTTGCAACTACAGTGTAGCTATCAGGGTCAACAGGGTGATGTTAGGCAGTCTGTGCGCGGAAACTATAAAACCCGTTTCTGAGGGGGACAAAATCCGACAGCTGTGGAAGGAAATGCATCAGTTCATCAAGTGGATCCTGTAAGTCGAATATCCAGATATTATAAAAATTAAAATACACTCCAGCTGTGAGATCGAATATTTTGTCGAAACTCATCTTTGCAAGCTGTGTGTGATACTCCGATCGCGCGTATTACGGGTTGTGTATATAGGTCGGCGACTCCCCTTGCAACTACAGCAGTGTAGCTACCAGGGTCAACAGGGTGATGTTAGGCAGTCTGTGCGCGATATATATCATTGCATGGTTTGCCCAAGATAAGGCAGCAAGCATTTCCAAATTCCACATCCACAACACATGACACATCACATACATCCACTACGTCACATACCCGGTATCATCACATCACAGCTGGTGTAGAGAGTGACTACAGCAAACAGCACCCGTATTGCTGGGTAGACCCCAGAGGCAAAGTCTTGTTCGACCTGGGCAAAGTCTTGTTCGTTTACTCGTCAACCGCGGGGCGGATATCCAACCCTGGGGCGGATATCCAAAAGCGTTTGACCAAGAGTGGGATATCTTGCCTCGAGGCTGTTCTGCCGCACAGGCAAAGCATGTCATCGCCACACGAAGCAAAACCAACACAAAATCGAACGCATAGGATAGCAGCAGCAGCACTCCAAGCCGGTAGCTCGTGCTCCTCCTCCTGCTGCTGTATGGGAACTGAATATAAATGCTCCGAGCATCAAAGGGAGACTCTCATCTGAATAGTGTTGTGTTGGCTTTCGTTTGTTGCGCAAACGTGTTCTCTACAGAGTCTACTGCTGCCGTCGTGTTGTGTTTGTTGCGCACTATGATAACTAACTGCTGCTGCTGTTGCTGCTTCAGCGTGCTACGAGTACATACAGCAGCACTGCCGTCGAGCAACAACGCACCACAAGGCAAAGACAACAACACACAAGCACAGAAAGAAAGGAGCTGCTGCTGCTGCTGCTTGCTGCTTTTGCCGCAACAAAGACACCCACTCACTCACCTTCATTGCATCGAACATCTCATTCCTTTCGTCATCAAAGAGCGATCTGATTTCCCTCCGAACGTATCGACAGAACACGTCCACGGAAACGCTCCTGCTCACACTGTCCTCCTCACTGCTGCCGCTCCTGTTCTCAATCAGGACGATCGTGTACATAGGTTCCTTCAAGAACATAACCTCCACCACCGACCCCTCGTACTCGCCAAGCGGAACCGTCCCATCCTCCCCACCACCAACAATCCCCGTGATCACCCACGAGTAAGTCATCCCCTCTTGAGGAGACACCACCTCGAGGGTAGTGTCTCGGTAGGGCTCTACCAAGATCTCTCCCTCGAGCCATGGATAGCCCAAGCCGACCACATCTCCACGTCGCGTGTAGTCGTTCATCGCCACAAAGGAGAGCTCCTCCGAGGTCGCCTCCACCACCGCCGCCGTCGCCTCTGTCTCCATGACGCTCGGTCCGGCAACCTGCTCCTGCTGGGCAACAAGCTGGGAAGTCTTCGCAGATAAGCTGCCAGCGCCAATGTCCGCGCCCCCGTTACTTGTTGGGTCTATAACCGAGCTGTTCTCGCCCGCGGCGGACAAATGGCTCCCAAGGTTCGACATGCTGAACGCGACGGACAGCGCCGTCGCTGCGACCGCAATCGTGCCCATTCGCCGCCAGGACAGCCCTTCTCTCTCCGGAGCCGCCATCGGTGAGGTTACGTGGCTGAACAGTAATTGCTGTTGCTGATCATTGCTCCTGCTGTAGTTGCTGGTACGGCGGGCATCGTACCCGGACTCCACCCCATTGCGATCATCGTATCGAGAGTCAGGATTCTCCGCGACGGCACCGTAGGTAGCAGCCTGGCTCGGCGGCGGCGGTGACTGCCCGTCCCTTGCCATGTCTGTGGAAAATCCTAGAAGTTTGTGCAATACGAGGGATAAAAGGTTGTGCAAGGACTCACGGCTTCTTCTGACAGTGGGAGGGGCGGAGTAGTCGGAGCTATATCGCGCCACTGCTCCTGGTTGGTGATGCTGGCTGCTGCCGCCCCGACTTTCTGAGCACTGCTGTGCTTTAACTAGGTATCTGTCGGCCGTGAAAAGAAATAGTGACAACTGCCTTTGATATAATAATGAACATGCGATCTGACTGCCCTTTTTCCTTTTTCCGAGAATAAAAACGAAAAATTTTGTTTCCCTGCTGTCTGGGCACTGTATTCAAATTTGCATGAAATGAAACAAAGTTGCAGCAAAAAAAAGTTATAATAATTGATTCTGATTGATGTGTGCTTTTTCAGTTTTGGCTTTCACCTACTACTACCTGTCTGCAGTGTGGTATATTTTTTTTTTTTTTTTTTTTTTAGCACACTTTCACTTTCCAGCTTCTGGACAAGCCGTGGCCACAGGTGTCGTCCCTTCTCCTCCCCGGTTCTTGCCTTCAATTTTTATCGCGCATAGGGTTCAGCTGTCCCACTGCTCGTCGATTGTTCATCGAATGTTGCTAACTCACGCTCTCGCGCTTTCCGCAAGTCAATTTGTCCACAAGAAAAAGTCCCAACGAATTTATACGAGTATGCACTCGGCGGGGCTTGAACTCACGAAACTGACCTATACCAGGCTCGAGGATAACCTGATACGCCACCGGGGCGACCGGTTCTATTTGGTATATACTCTTCAATCATACTGTATTTCGGAACAAGTAACTTGGTGCGTATGTCATATTCGGGGAAATACGCATACATACGTATAGTACCTACTGGACCATGCATGGTGGTATAGACTTATGATACACACCGCGTGGTATCGCCCTACGACGTGCTTCGGAACTAGAGCTGCTGCTTGTTGTTGGCAGTTGATCGGATATATATGTCGGATAATTGAGCGCGCGCACAACCAACCCGAGCCAAAAGCAGTGCTCCGCATAAGAAATAATATTGACATATTAGACTAGATAACTACCAAGTATTAATATTAATAGTTGTTGTTATTGTTGGTCTCACATTATAAACTCGCATATCAAGTCCGTGGTCACAGGACAGGCTCCAGTCACTCTGGAGCTGAGGAATACCCCAGGCGGAAAAACACATCCAAACCAAAGGTGGTACACGCATATATCTCAGCTGACGCAATTCATGCCTCCACAAAGAACATATAAAAGTGAAATCGGGAGTCAGCCTACGATGTGCGAGGTCCATACTGGTGCATACGTCTCACTACTCGCGCCTTGAAAAACCGACTATACCGCTTGCCACCCAAGCAAGACGACCACGAAAATATCGCACGTAGTACATATCACTACGCATACGCACGACAGACGCAGCAAGTCAATTGCAAAAAAGAAACAAAGGAAAAAATAGAGAAGATAAAGGAAAGAAACGAAAAGACAAGGAAGCGAAAACACGAAAAAGGAAAGGAACGAAGAAAAAAGACACGAAAAGCAAGGAGAGACAAGACAAGAAGAGGAAGCAAAAGGAAAGGGAAAGAGAGAAAAAATGTCATACTATTAATAGCAGACCCTAGGAACTGACTGAAGACGGCATCGGGCTCATAGAGGGTATCAAGTGCATCAGTGGCACTGGAGAAAGAACGCAACATGGCAAAGAAGTCAGGGCGGTCTTACGCTATCTTGTGACGACCATTGGAAGGCCCACAAATTTCAAGACGATGATGGCCATACCCAGACTTGCAGTCCCTTGGGCATGACGCCCCCCCTCACCCCCTCCCGCCCACCCCCTCCCCCCCTCCCCCCTCCCGCCCACCCCCTCCCCCCCTCCCCCCTCCCGCCCACCCCCTCCCCCCTCCCCCCTCCCCCCCTCCCCCCCTCCCCCCTCCCCCCCTCCCCCCCTCCCCCCTCCCCCCTCCCCCCCTCCCCCCTCCCCCCCTCCCCCCTCCCCCTCTCCCCCCCTCCCCCTCCCCCCTCCCCCCATCCCCCCTTCCCCCTCCCCCCTCCCCCCCTATCCTCTCCCCCCCTCCCCCTTCCCTCCGTCCCCCCTCCCCCCCTCCCCCCTCCCCCCCCCCCCTCCCCCTCCCCCCTCCCCCCCCCCCCCCCCGCTCCCCCCCCTCCCCCCCCCCCCTGCCCCGTCCCCCCCTCCCCCCTTCCCCCCTCCCCCCCTCCCCCCTCCAGCACTCCCCCCTTCTCCCCTACCCCCTCCCCCCCTCCCCCGTGCCCCCCTCCCCGTCCCCCCCTCTCCCGCCCCCCCCTGCCCCCCCCCCCCCCCGCTCCCCCCCCTCCCCCCCCCCCCTGCCCATCCCCCCGTCCCCCCCTCTCCCGTCCCCCCCTCCCCCCTCCCCCCCTCCCCCCTCCAGCACTTCCCCCTCCTCCCCTACCCCCTCCCCCCCTCCCCCCTCCTCCCCTACCCCCCCTCCCCCTCTCCCCCCTCCCCCCTCCCCCCTACCCCCTTCCCCCCTCCCCCCTCCCCCCCTCCCCCCTCCCCTCTCCCCCCCTCCCCCCTCCCCCCCTCCCCCGTCCCCCCCTCCCCGTCCCCCCCTCTCCCCTCCCCCCCTCCCCCCTCCCCTCTCCCCCCTCCCCCCTCCCCCCCTCTCCCCTCCTCCCCTCCGCCCCTCCCCCCTCGCCCCCTCCCGCCTCCCCCCCTCCTCCCTCCCCCCCTCCCCCCTCCCCCCCTCCCCCCTCCCCCCCTCCCCCCCTCCCCCCGCCCCCCCTCCCCCCTCCCCCCCTCCCCCCTCCCCCCCTCCCCCCTCCCCGCCTTCCCCCTCCCCCCCTCCCCCCGGCCGCTTAGAGATGCCGACGGTGGATGGCGTTGCCGCAGCCTTTGCGCGTCGCTCTGCAGCTTCGCGTCTCTCCTCTTCATGCCAATTCGGCATGAACAACTGGGCTTCCTCCTCTACTCGTCGGAACCATCTGCCGGCCTTCTGAGCAGCCTTTCCCCACCCTTCGAATTTTATTCCAAAGACCGACATATCCTCCTTCAAATGAGACATCGAGTCCTTCTCTTGCCTCCCTGAGTAGCCCTCACCCCCAACAAGCTCCCCAAACATCACCCTCTGTGGCAGACGCTCCTCCCCCATACGTGCTACGAATCCCGCAAACAACATCCTCCGTTTGCGCACTATCGCCTCTATGCTCTCGGAAGTTTTGGCAAGCGCGTCGGCGTACGAGTAATTATCCTCCGTACCCCTTGCCGCCTCGGTAGGGCATGCTGCGAAGCATGCCCTAGAAGGCTCGTAGCGAGTGTGGGGGGGTCTTTCTGGCGGGTGTAAGGCCGGACTCACCCGCAAGGAGTGATACCTCCTTGATGCTGCGTGTGGCCGCGAGGCTTGGGCGTGGCGGTAGAGTTGGGTCGTACGTGGTGCATTAGGCATGGTCACCTACGAGTCGCGCGTCTTTTTAGGCAGCAGCGGCGGAGCAGCAATGCTTAATCGGGATGCTCGTACGCATAGGCAGGCGCCACCACGAGCGACACTACGGCGCAGTCTTGGTTTAAGTGGAGGAATCTGCGCCGGCAGGAGGCTGGATTCGACGACGAAGGGGGAGGGCGACTGAGCGTCGACGGGCGGGGAAGAGACGGATTGAACTCTCCCTGAACGAGAACTTTGTTTTTCGGATCAGCACCACATGCTGCGAGGAGCGCTTTGTTTTTGGGACGGGGGAAAAGGGGAACCGATTGGAATTGAGGGTCAACGAGAGCAAGTGCGAAGGAGCGGGCCGAGTGAGCTAAGGCGGTGAGGCGGCCATGGAAAATCACAGCAGGAGGATGGCACACGAAACCCACGACCCGCACGCACACCATCATCACGACGAGAGCAGCGATCGTCTTCTTTCAGTTGTTTTTTACGAGGCGATAGTACAACATGTTACTTACGTCACTGATTTTTGTAGAGTTGGTAGAGTTGTATACCCTTCATGGGGAACGACCCCCTGCAATCTTCAATTTTCAGGCACGGGCGTCGTAGCTGCGCTGCAACCTGTCAGATAACCCGGGAAGACGGGGCGATCATTGATATTTGTATCGTGGCTTTTGATTCGATTGCTTTTTTTTGCACTGCATGCCCGCGGGGCGTCACTCTTACAGCACTCCAGACAGCCGGCACGTTCGTCTTTGCCCACGATTACAGTGCGGTTCGTACGGTGCAGGCAGCCCAACCGCTGTAGTTTGTAGCCGCGAGTTGGTTAGTTGTGAGGACGGGGGAATTCTAGGCCGTAGTTGAGTGGATACCCGCGGCCATGTGAGTTCAGTTTGCACATTGGATCATTTCACTTGTGCGCCTTCTTCGTATCGTGCGTTTTTAGGCCGCAAAGCGTAGTATTTCCCGGACGAATTTTGATTTTATTTGGTTTTTCGGATCTTCCTAGGGCTCCAGCACCTTTGTGTGACCACGGACTCTAGATGTTTGACAAGAGTTAATGTCAGACAACAACACAACAACTCTGTACAAGTATTCGTACTCCTTCCGATATTAAAGCGGAGAAAAAACAGAATAAACCACCTACCATACATTTGATACGGCTCGTAGTGGAAACTACAGCAGTAATAAATTTATAAAATAGATATGATGTTAGATCTAGCTCAAAATTCCCCTCCTGAAATGAAAACACCAACACCAACCATTATAGTAGTGAAGAAAAAACAAAACATATAAATTATTTTAAAAAAAATACACTCCAGCTGTGAGATCGAATATTTTGTCGAAACTCATCTTTGCAAGCTGTGTGCGATACTCCGATCGCGCGTATTACGGGTTGTGTGTCCTCATTAAGGATACTAACTGTATCTAGGTCGGCGACTCCCCTCGCAACTACAGTGTAGCTATCAGTGTCAACAGGGTGATGTTAGTCAGTCTGTGCGGGAAAACTATAAAACCCGTTTATGAGGTGGACAAAATCTGACAGCAAGCTGCGGAAGGAAATGCATCAGTTTATCAAGTGAATCATTATATGAGACCTAAACCTCTTGAAAAACCTTCCCCCTGCCCCCCCCCCCCCCCCCCCTGACCCCCCCCCCAACGCCCCGTCCTCCTCCACCACCCGCACCATCGCCTAGACCTAGCACCACGCGTATAGCAAACCCCTACATCTGTGCGACATGATTTTTTCGCCCCCCCTCCCCCCCCCCCCAACGTTCTTAAAAATCCGCCTTCCCCTTACCAGTTATGACTTGCAGGATTCACTTGATAAATCGAAATCGGCCTGAGTAATAAACAGCTATACGCAGTTGATATCACGTCATTATCTTTCTGACCATCCATGACGTAGTTTCAATTATCCCCCCCCCCCCCCCCCCCCCCTCCAACGCCCCCTCTTTTCCAACCACCCGCACGATCGCCTAGACCTAGCACCACGCGTATAACAAGCTGCTACATATCTTTGATCTCACAGCCGAAGTGTATTTGAATATTAATTGTAACCTAAACCTCCTAAAAAATCTCCCCCCCCCCCCCCCTCTTGCTCTCCCTTACTCAAACGCCCCACCAAATTCGAAATCCGCCAGATTAATAAACACTTCACGCACAGGATATCACCTCATTATCTTTCGAGAGCCATCCATGCCGCTGTGTCCCCCCCCCCCCCCCCGCCTCGAACGCCCCCTTCTTCCCCATCACCCGCACCATCGCCTAGACCTAGCACCACACGTATAACAGACCCCTCACCTGAAGCCCTTCCTTCCCCCCCCCCCCCCCCCCCCCCCGCCCCCCCCCGCCCCCCCCCGCCCCCCCCCCCCACCTCCCCCCTCCCCCCCCAACCCATCCCAATTCCACCCCCTCGAACACTCCACCCTCTCTTTACTCACTGATTGTACGACTTACCCCAGGATATACATGATAAACTGATGCATTATTTCCAAAACCGTCACATTTATCCCCTCAAAATAATGTATAGTTTCCACGCACATATTGAGCTGCCCCACACGCCCCCCCCCCCGCCCCAACCCCCCCCCCCCCTCGCCCCCCCAATAATAAACTGGTGCCAAAACCGTCAGATTTATCCCCTTGAAAGGATTTATAGCTTACATGCACAAATTGCCCCCCCTTCCCCCCCCCCCCCCCCCCCCTCCACACCCGCTCGCTTTTGATCAAAACCAGGCCCCCACGTCCTTCAAAACTCCGCCCCCCCCCCTCACCGGTTATTCGACTTACAAGATCCACTTGATAAAAGGATACATTTCCCTTAACAGCTGTCAGATTTTGTCCCCCTCAGAAACGGGTTTTATAGTTTCCGCGCACAGACTGACTAAAATCACCCTGTTGACCCTGATAGCTACACTGTAGTTGTAAGGGGAGTCGCCGACCTATATCCTTAATGAGGACACACAACTCGTAATGCGCGCGATCGGAGTACGTATCACACACAGCTTGCAAAGATGAGTTTCGCCGAAATCTTCGATCTCACAGCTGGAGTTTATTTTCATTTTTTATAATAAACTGATGCATTTCCTTCCACAGCTGTCAGATTTTGTCCCCCTCAAAAACGGGTTTTATTGTTTCCGCGTACAGACTGACTATTATCACCCTGTTGACCCTGAAAGCTACACTGTAGTTGCGAGGGGAGTCGCCGACCTATATCCTTCATAAAGACACACAACCCGTAATACGCGCGATCGCAGTATTGTTATAAGGCTTAGTTTGAGTAAACTATTTGGTTAACCTTTTGCAAGTATAACCTTTTGCAAGTAGTCAAACGGACTAATACCCCACTAGACTAATACCCCACTAGACTATTTGGGTCCTGAGTTCGAGCCCCACATCCACCATATAGTAATCTTTTTCAGATTTTCCCCATGGCGAACTTGAAAAATACTACTCTCCCCGGTATACCACTCTCCCCGGTATACCCAGGAAATGAAACGGCTTGGATAATTGACAGGTCCGCCCGTATATCCGGCCGACCTGCTATCCCGCCGTTCCATCCAGGGGCAGGGGGGAGAGAGTGTTATAAGGCTTAGTTTGGGTAAGCTACCGGTTAACCTTTTGCAAGTGGTCAAACGGACTAATACCCCACTAATACCACACACAGCTTGCGAAGATGAGTTTCGACCAAATCTTCGATCTCACAGCTGGAGGGTATTATAATTTTTATAATATACCAGGTATATATTTTCAACAAGAGAATAGGATCCCTCCCATTGAAAAAACTCACCCACAAAGTATATTTTAGAAGTACCTACAACGCAGTTTAAGTTTGCAAAGATGAATTTGACTTGAAATTCGTCCAACTCACGGCGAAAGTCCTTGAAATAATATAAAAAAAAATATTATACAAGTATAGACTATATATACGAAGTATATATTTGAAACAAAAGAATAGGACCCATCCAATGAAGAAAAAACTCACACCCACATAGTATTATATTACAATTACCAACAACGCAGCTTGCAAATGTTACAAGGCTCAGTTTGGGTAAGCCATTGGTGTGTTACAAGGCTTAGTTTGGGTAAGCCATTGGTTAACCTTTTGCAAGTGGTCAAACGGACTACTACCCCACTAATTCCTTAGCACAAAGATGAGTATTGACCCGAAATTCGTCGAACTCTCACGACTAACGTTCTTGCAATATTTGTATCAAATATTGGTATATACCTGGTATTATTACTACACAAGAAATATGTGTGGTCCACTAATATCTGGTGTGATCTATCAATCTATTACTATTTTGTAACTAATTTTCAAAGATGTTATTGTATGTTTTGAGTATGATATATCATCGAGATCATGTATGTCTTACAAGGCTTAGTTTGGGTAAGCTATTGGTTAACCTTTACCTTTTGCAAGTGGTCAAACGGACTAATACCCCACTAATACCTTGACAAATGGCGTTTTTGGGTCGTGGGTTCAAACCCCACATCCGCCATAATAAACTTGTTCAGACTTTCCCCATGTCGAACTTGAAATGTAATCTCCCCGGTATACCCAGGGAATGAAACGGCTTGGATAATTGACAGGTCCGCCCGTATATCCGACCGACCGGATATCCCGCCGTTTCACGGGGGAAGAGTGTAATAAGGTAGTTTGGGTAATAAGCTACGAGTATCGGTTAACCTTTTGCAAGTGGTCAAACGGACTAATACCCCACTAACTAACAACCATAACATTTGAACCCCCCGAAATCCTCAACAGATGATAGATGCTACCTGGTCCTTAATGAGGATACATACACAGCAGCAGTAGTAATAAGCGCGATCGGAGTATCGGAGTATCACACTCAACTTGCCAAGATGATTTTCGACGAATCTCACAGCTAGCTGGAGTGTGCTTTAAATTTTTGTAATTGACTGATCCCACGGTAGCCCCCCCCCAAACCAGCGATTTTCTAACGTTTCGTGGCTGCTCAATACGAGGAAGGATGCGCTATGAAAAATACATATTCACATATGTTCTTGTTCGCGAAGGACGATCAACCGATGACGTCGGGGTGGCGAAGGGCTCTGTATTATAAGGCTTAGTTTGGGTAAGCTATTGGTTAACCTTTTGCAAGTGGTCAAACGGACTAATACCCTTTTATTACCTTAACAAATAAATGGAGTCGTCGACAGACCATGGGTTTGTTGGGTCGTGGGTTCGATCCCCACCACCATCCACAATAATAAACTTTTCGGATTTTCCCCATTCATGTCGAACTTGAAAAATACTCTTCCTGGTACCCCAGGGAATGAAACGGCTTGGATATTGAAGGGTTCGCCGGTATATCCGGCCGACCTGCTATCCCGCCGTTGCAGGGGGGGAGAGTGTTATAAGGCTTAGTTTGAGGAAGCTATTGGTTAACCTTTTGCAAGTGGTCAAACGGACTAACACCCCACTAATTCCACTGTACTTCGGGAGATACGGCCGTGGGCTGGTTTCAAAACCGACGATTTCATTCTAGAAAAGTTGGGGGGGCTACTACCGTAGAATGACTCAATTATATAAATAAAGAAGTTACCGGTACGAGACCCCCCCCCCGTCCCCCCCAAACGCCACCGAAGTTCCTGTATAGAACAACCACTTGACTCAATTTCCTACATAAAACAACCCTATACCAAATCCTGCATAATCAAGGGGGCACAAGTTCAGGGGGGGGCAACTGCAACCCACTTTGTAGCCCCTGAGGTCGACGTGTGATCACGGACTGCGGCGCCCTGCGTACCGCAGAAGAGACAAAGAAAGAGAGAGAGAGTGGTCACGATGAGCACAGACTGTATCTCGGTGGGGGGGGGAAGCCCTCTTACCGTACCCCTTCGATGAGACGGCTTTTTTGGCTAAAACGCGCGCCCTTGGGGAAAGCGAGCGGATGGCTCGGAGTTCATCTGCTTCAGATTCTTCTGCTGCGGGCACAAATTCGCCAACGGTTCAGGAAAGGACGAGGGCAAAAGGCCAAGTCGCGTGGAGTGTAGAACCCAATATATCGGGAAAGCTGCACATCAGAAACATTCCACCTGTCTGTCCTCTCGCGCCCAAGTGGGACTCGCAAAAAAGTGTCATTGCTTGAGGCCTGAAAGCGGCGTCGAAAAGAGCACGTCATCTCTGCATGTATGTATAAAACATACACACCAGGTACAAAATGCATTATAATACACCATGCTGCACCAACGCGCACCCCTGAGAAAGTGCTTATTAGTTTGTGCAACCGTGTAAAGGAAGAGTTTGTTATCCGGTGTGGAAGTACTCCATGTCCAACCACGTGAAAGGGAGGCATTGTTGAGAAATACCACCAGATAGATGGTACTACTCCGCTGTAGGCTGCAAACAAAGGCTGGTTGGTGCAGGCAACCGTTAGATCGACCGAGCAGAGACACTCTGTGTCGAGGACGTGAAGAGTTGATGACGCTTGAAAACGGTGCCGCTTGGGAGCGAAAAACTTACGTAGGACGATGAACGATGATAAGCTCAGATGCTGAATGATAAGTGAGAGCAGGAGAAGAGGGAGCTGCACCTTGTTTCATCGACGACTTCAACCGAGTTTCTAGTTCCAGAACCTTAATATGTGTAGTACGAGGTCTACTAGTTGATTATTGATTGTGCTCGAGAAGCCTACAGACGGTTTCGGGACTGTCAAGAACTGTCCTTGTTAGTTCTCGAATAATCCTGAGATACCATCTTCGTAGAACCCTCACCCTAGAACATGTTAAAACCACCATTACAGGGACAGCGATTCCTGAATGAAGTGAACATCAATATCACGGCTGGCTGCTGATTTCTGTGCGGCGTAACTTGGTGCTTGGAACCCGGTAGGTTTCGCCTACGATAGTCTATGCTACGATATGCATTGACTACGAGTCGTACGATAATACGATGGCAAATTCCACACTGATTAACAACTCTGTAGGCTACCTGCTACTGGCATGTGGCGCTGCAGCAAGTACTTAGTGCTAACAGGGAGCTGTACACTCGCTACTGAACATTGATAATGGCCATAGGTTGGCGATACCTATTTTATTATAAAAAATGTATCAAGGACGTCAGCCGTGAGTTCGACGAATTTCAGGTCAATAGTCTACTCACCTTTGCAAGCTGCGTTATTGGTACTTGTAATACACTATATGAGTGGGTTATTATTGGGAGGGGGGTCCCATTTTTTGTCCACTATATATAATGGTAAGTGTTGGTATTTATACTTTAGGTGGGGAATTTTGAGCTAGATCAAACATCACATCTATTTTATAAATTTATTACTACTTCTTAACACACACGCCACGTAGCTGGCTCTGCAGCAAAAACGATCTCAAGACTGTGTGTGAGATTCGAAGACAGCTTTGTTTGACGAAAGCGAGGAAGAAAAGGCGGCGGTGGCGAAAAAGCTGCGAATGGGCAAGGAGGGTATATAAGGCTGTCAGAGCTCCCGTAGCACGCCGAAAGGTCTCACACACAGCACAAGAAGGGTAAGGCTGTCAGAGCTCCCGTAGCACGCCGGAAGGTCTCACATCAGAAGGGGGGATCAGATGAGTCAGACGAGTCACACTCAGACTATCGCCCAAGTGTTGAGGTATTAATGGGGTATTAGTCCGTTCGACCACTTGTAAAGGTTAGCCAATAATAGCTTACCCAAACTAAGCCTTATACCACTCTCCTCCTCCACTGAAACGGCGGGATAGCAGGTCGGCCGGATATATATACGGGCGGACCTGTCATTTGTTCAAGCCGTTTCATTCCCTGGGTAAACCAGGGAGAGTATTTTTCAAGTTCGACATGGATGGGGAAAGTCTGAAAAAGTTTATTTTTGTGGATGGTGGGATTTACACCCACGACCCAAAAGACTCCATGGGCCTGTCGACGACGCCATTTGTTAAGGTATTGTATTACTGTACTGGAGTATTATTAGTCGGTTTGACCACTTGCAAAGGTTCACCAATCGCTTACCCAAACTTAGCCTTATAACATAACAAGGTTGTTGTCGTAGACTTGTGTCGCAGACGCACTGTAAGAAGCAAGCAAGAAGCAAGCGCTTGATTGAGGAGCAAAATCTTTGTTTTTTTTGTTTTGAGGTATAATTTTTTTTTTTTTTTTGGGGGGGGGAAGAGTTGTCTCCAAGCATCACTTCTTTCACAGGCGTCACCAGCCCACATCATAGATTGTTTCTCGTATTATCTACGAAGTATATAAATATGTATATCTCAACCTATATCTAGTATTGTTGGTATGTATTTGTTGTCTCTACTGGTATGTAGTATATATAATATAAAAATAAAAATGCACTCCTCCATCCAGCTGTGAGATGTAAGATTTCGCTGTGTGTGATACTCTGATCGCGCGTATTACTGGGTGTGTGTCCGGCGACTCTCCTTGGAACTACAGTGTAGCTTGTACCAGGGTCAACAGGGTGGTGTTAATCAATCTGTGCGCAGAAACTATAAAACCCATTTCTGAGCGGGACAAAATCTGACAGCTGTGCAAGGAAAGGCATCAATCAGCTTATCAAGTAGTATATCCTGTAAGTCAACCGGTGAGGGGAGGGCGGAGACTTTTTTAGGCGTGGTGTTAAGGTATTAGTGGGGTATTAGTCCGTTTGACTACTTGCAAAAGGTTAACCAATAGCTTACCCAAACTAGGTCTTATAACACTCTCCTCCCCTGAAACCGCGGGATACCAGGTCGGCCGGATATACGGGCGGACCTGTCAATATCCAAACGGTTTCAGTCTCTGGGTATGCCGGGGAGAGTAGGGGGACAGTATATTATTTCAAGTTCGACATGGGGAAAGTCTGAAAAAGTCTTATCATCACTGCTGTGGATGGTGGGGTTTGAACCCACGACCCAAATAACCCATGGTCTGTCGACGACGCCATTTATTTGTTAAGGAATTAGCGGGGTGTTAGTCCGCTTGACCACTTGCAAAAGGTTAACCAATAGCTTACCCAAACTAAGCCTTATGACAGTGGGGGCCGGGGCCGGGGGTGGGGGTGGGTGGGGTAGTAGAGTGGGGGCGCAACTCAGTCTTTGCAGCGGCTATAAACCCTTGAAGGGGACAAATCTGACGGTTGTGGGAGGAACGCATCAGTTTATCGTGTATATTCTGTAAATCGTACAACCGGTGAGGGAAAGGGGGTGGGGTTCGAAAAGGGGGGGGGGGGGGAGGAGGGGGAAGGGGATGTTTAACCGCTTTATTGAGATCGCATAAATATATACCCGGCGGGTAGCAACATACTTTACGCATGGTGCTAGGTCTAGGCGATGGTTCGCGGGTTGAGGAAGGAGGGGGCGTTGGGGGGCCGGGGAGGGAGGTTATTGGAGCTACGTACGGCATGGAAGACTAGAAAGAAAGGTAATGAGGCGATATCATCTGTGTCTGTTCATTACTCTAACTAGCTTGATTTTCGGTAGAGCGGTGGGGAAGGGGGGGGGCGGGGGGGGTTGTGTGCGTGCGTGTCAGGAGGGGGGAATGTGCGATGGAATCGGGGAACGGAGGTGGATGATAGCAACTATTCTACCTGCTACGTGTTAAATGCAGATGCCCGATATTTCAAAGATAAAATATGCAGTGGAAGGGAGGAAAATTGTTAATACGTTATGTTGCCTTTACTTTGATGCTCGTATCTGTACGAGTACTCAGTATCATATATTTATATGGCATTTTTGGTGGCAATGCTATAGTCCACGAGTATTTTTATTATAAAAATTAAAATACACTCCAGCTGTGAGATCGAAGATTTCGTCGAAATTCATCTTTGCAAGCTGTGTGTGATACTCCGATCGCGCGCATTACGAGTTGTGTGTCCTCATTAAGGATATAGGTCGGCGACTCCCCTTACAACTACAGTGTAGCTATCAGGGTCAACAGGATGATTTTAGTCAGTCTGTGCGCGGAAACTATAAAACCCGTTTCTGAGGGGGACAAAATCTGACAGCTGTGAAGGGAAAGGGGGGCCTGGTTTTGATCAAAAGCGAGCGGGTTTGGAGGGGGGCGGGGGGGGGGGGGGAAAGGGGCAATTTGTGCATGTAAGCTATAAATCCTTTCGAGGGGATAAATCTGACGGTTTTGGCACCAGTATATTATTGGGGGCGGGGGGGGGGGGGGGGGGGGGTTGGGGCGCGGGGGGGGGGGGGGGGGGGGGGGGGGGCAGCTCAATATGTGCCTGGAAACTATACATTATTTTGAGGGGATAAATAAATGTGACATTTTTGGAAATAATACATCAGTTTATCATGTATATCCTGGGGTAATTCGTACAATAATCAGTGAGTAAAGAGAGATTATTATGTAGTCACCCCATAAAATATTCGCCATGATGATTCACAGTTTGCACATACATGGTTGCACATACACATAGATTAAAACAGTGCATATCTTACGGACAACTGCTCGACCCATGTGTAATAAAACACCACGAAGCCATAAAACATTGTATACCACACACAGCAGTTAGTTCTAGGAAGTACCTGCCGTACGTAGTAGTACTCGTATTTCGCGTTAAATCATAGCAAAGGGACATGATAGCTTGGGCAGAGGGACGGGCAGGATAAATGATCGTGCCTGACCCCCAGCCCCTCTTGCCCCAACCACCGGCGAATGTGATTGCGTGTGGTATGGTAGCTCTCCTGATCAACAGATTACTAGGCACGGGATGCAGGATGCTTGACGGGTTGATAATAGATTATGTCAGCAGTAGCTAGCGCTTGCTTGCGACAGCCGTATTTTCTGTCTGTCGTATGTACAGCAGTTTGGTACTTTGGTTCATTTTCAATCAACCATTTTCCCTCACGCACCAAAGAGGGAAGGAATTGAGAACGAATTCGCTATCTCCGAAAGATAATACCTGGTATTTGATTTCGGTTGTGTGCCGTGTATTTTCCCAACAAAATTCCTGGAACGATATCGTACGTAATCCGGTTTTACAGATAAATTGGTGACGGCAGATGGCTGTAGGGGTATCGTTAGTACCAGTAGTATTATATTTGAGGTACGCCGGGGAGATGATGATGGGTATTGTTAGTACCAGTAGTATTATATTTCGGGGAGAGACGATGACAACATACATACGTGGTATTTTATTTGTCTTACGAGTACACAATGCGGGTTACTTCCAGAATAATAGCTGGTTGTCAACCTCACCAGCGATCTAGCATACATAGTGCGGTACACGAATTGAAGAAACCGAAAAAGAAACCGGTAGTGAGGAAATATACTGCTGTCACTCACGTTTTATGATGCAATATGTGGTGGAAACATCGGGATGTGTATTTTTCGTTAGACTGAAGATTGCACCCTGATCTTGTCCCGGTTATGCCATCGTACTAACTGTATCATGAATATGATATTCTAGTCTCTGACATGCTTTGCTTGACAATGATTGATGAAAGGATTTTGATTATGTTCAAGCCTCCTTTGGTTTGATCGCCTCCTCAACTCCCCCCGCCCTTATCGTGCGCGTGTGCAGAGTGTTATGATAAGCGGTATCCGCTGTATGCCGGACCACAAAAATATTGAGCAGGGGGAATGGGGTAGATTACAAGGTTCTTATAGTCTTATAGTCCACAGTTAAGTGCTCAAACATTTTATGTACGTAATATACAAGCATTTTGAGTAAAGACGAAGATAGCCAACATTCCTGCGTTTGTTATGGAGTTTACCTGATACCGTATCCCATATACGCGTTTTAGTCAAGGTTGCCAAACAGTTTAAAGGATCGTTATTTCTTTATCGCGGTAGCTTATCAAGTAGCAGCATGGACTAACACTCTTGCAGCACTGTGATACTACGTGTCGCTC